>JAZGTK010008941.1:0-17756 GCA_036877625.1 Ambastaia sidthimunki | reverse complement strand
TTATAATATATAATATAATAATTTACTAAAGCATATTATATATATAAATATATATATATTATTATAATATATACAGTATGTGAATAATACAAAAATAATATTACACATTATAAATAAATGTAAATGGAGCAATTTACAGCAAATATGTGTTCTGATCTATTTTATACATGTTAACTGAGCATAAGTTTGAGGTTGAATACTGTGACCCAGCAGCATGTACCTCCTGCCTGTTGAGCCGCATGTTGGCTGACCGGATTGGCAAATAGAGATATGTCTACAGGAACCCTTACTCTTGGAATAGCTGAAGCCATCTGGTTACCCCAACAGCCAAATAACTAGCCAGTAACTAGAACAACATAGTCACTCTATCAAACTCAAAATTTAATAAATGAGGTTCCACTTCTTTAAATAAAGAAATTAATAATTGATGTCTAAACCCTGTACACATGCTGCAGTTATCAAGATATTTTCCTGTTATACCTTTTGTTTGTGTGCTTTTTAGGAGGCCCTGCTGATGGAAAGCTTGTCCCTGGTGACCAGTTTATTAACATAAACAATATTGCTGTTGATGATCTATCTACCGAGCAGGCTGCTGACATAATCAGGTTTGTGCCATGAGTGTGTCAGTATGGCTATATTAGGGTACTAGATGCCCAGTTTTTTCAAAGACAATCCCATATTTTAGATATGATGTCCCTGGGCATCATGGAATAATGGAATAATGTCCCCTGGAATAAATACTATTAATAGGAAAAATCTGGTAACTTGGACTATATTGTTACAACTAATTCTGTTGTATTCTTTACAGAGAATGTCAGGACACCATCATATTGACCGTTCTGAGAAATACTATGGTAAGTGTTTGTGTGCACATACAGTTAGAGACTTCCATGAACAATGTTGTTACTTCTGACTGGTGTAATAATGCTACATGACAGCATACAGAAAGGATACAATAACATGTTAAAATTACTGTATTGGGATAACACAATGACCAGGTCAAGATTTTTGTATTGGTTTATTAAATATCTGGTAATCAAAAAATCTAAACCCTAGAACGCTCATCTCTGTGTAATACATTTTACCATATTAAAATTCATTTCCCAGAATCCCATTGGTTTTCCTAATACATGTAAAAGTACATGAAAAGCGTAACAAATTTAAATTTATTTTAATTTTTATCAAAATTATTTAATGTATAATGTAAACACCATGGAATATAGTAATCATTCAGTAACATGGTTCATATACCAATATACCATTATGGTATTAATATACCATATATACCATTACGGTACCACCACCACAGTACTTTCTGTAGGGGTGTAAAGAGAAAAAAATAATGCACATATGTACATACACGTCAAAGTCAGTGAAAATACATTTGCTAATGCTAATTCATTTGGCAATGAATTTGGAAATGAGTGAATTATGCCACTAAAGGTCTAACATGTACATTACTGAATGTGTCACAGGGACCAAAATCTTCCTTCATAACTCCAGAGAAGAGAGCCAAGCTAAAGACAAACCCAGTTAAAGTGAGGTTTGCAGAGGAAGTGGTGGTCAATGGTCACTCACAGGTATGAAACATTCTGTTATTTATGTTAATGTGCATGTACAATAAATTATAAGAAGTGAGTGATGGAGAAAATGAGAGAGTATCTAGAGCAGGGGTGCCCAGTCCTGCTACTGGACAGCCAGTGTCCTGCAGTGATAAACCTCTGCAGGACCCTAGCCCTCCAGGAGCCGGTGTGGGTACACCTGATCTAAAGACACAGCGGTAGTGACTTGTGAGAGAAAAATGGTTTTGCATTTTAAGCAAAATCCTACATGATAATTTATTAGAACAAAAAAATATATAAAAAATGAGGAACCGTATTCATTGACTAACTTATTTTTAGTTGTGTACTTTAATCAAATCATTTCATTGAACTTAAAGTGTCAAGTCCTTATTAAAAAATGTACCATCACTGTAACAATGATCTTTTCATCCTATTGAATTATTTGTGTTCCTGAAAGGTATAAGTTGTTAAAACCTTTAATTATTCTACAATTAGTCTTTGTGTAGCTGATACACAGTATAGTAATTGTGATTTAGGACAAAGCACTTTGTGGAGTGGAGTGCTGTGAGACTGTTCATTTCCCTCAGCCTGAGATATTTATAATTAACATCCAATTAAACAAACCCATTATCAAGCACAACACATTAATAAGACAGTGATAAAAACCGTTTATCTTTTATTGCATGCAGAGAGCTTATTTTATTATGCAATAATGAGATTATGGCCGCCAGCTGATAATATTCCTTTATGGCTTAACCAAAATTGTTTAAACAGTTTTGTTATAATTAGTTGCTGTTGTATATAAAAGATACACAGTGCCACAACCTACATTGCTATATTTATAGTTTTTAAAAAAGTCCTCTATATATTGACCTCTGACCTCCAGGGTAACTCTTTGCTGTTCCTGCCCAATGTTCTGAAGGTCTACTTGGAGAATGGCCAAACAAAGGCTTTTAAATTTGAACCTAAAACCACTGTTAAGGTACCGTTGACGTATTTACTAAAGTCTGATTTTATGTGGTATTATGAAACATACGATAATACATGTTTTTACAGTGTACAATGGTAATATTTGAAGTACCCTGTAAATACATTCAGTACTATGGTATCACTACTTGATCTATCACAGTACCATGAAACCTTTACAGTACTTGTAAGGGAAGTGTTGTTAAGATTTAATCTTTGCTGTGCATTACACGTCTAACGGTGGATGTTAGTACTCAACTTAAGCCTGTGTTTTGATGTCTACTCAATAAATTTTCAAATATGTAAAATATTTGTCAAATTCTCAATATGTTTAACATGTTCTTAACCATTTTCTTGTTGATTAGGACATAGTGATGACTCTGAAGGAGAAACTCTCTATCACCCGTATCGAACATTTCTCTCTCGTACTGGAAAAACAGTACAGTAGCAGCAAACTATATCTACTGCATGATGAGGAGATTATTCAAGAGGCAAACACAAAACCCTGCCAGAAATACACATTTTGCATTAATAATGCTAAATATAGTTACCTCTTCCTGCATTAATAATTTTAAGCATATTTCACATATTAAGTATTTATTATTTCTCTACAGGTGGCTGAGAAGAAGGAGACTCATGACTACAGGTGTCTGTTCCGTGTCTGTTTTCTGCCCAGAGACTTTGAGAACATGCTGAAAGACGACCCTGTGGCCTTTGAGTATCTATATCTACAGGTATGTGTGTGTGGGCATGAAGAACAGTAACGTCAAAGTCTGACGAATTATTTTATTAAATAATTATTTACATTATTTAATTATTTTAAAACTATTATTTTAAAACAAATTGCATTTTCTGTATAACAATGAAAATGGAAAATGTTTTCAAAAAAGTTTTTAGAAAAATTTTCAAAAAGAAGAAAAAGAAAAAAAAGTGAATTTAGGTCCAGCTTTCTAAGAAACGCTAATATTTGAAATTATATTTTGACATCCAAACAAACATACCCCTTTCTTCATTACTTAAAAATAACAAATATGCTATGCAACAAGGCTGGTGCATATGCCCCTGTTGCTACAAGAGTGTTATGGTGTTGTGGTGGTCGCGCGATCCACTTTGCTTTTTACCCCTTCACACAGCCAGGGCAGGACAGACATCCAGCAAATATTCACAAAGTTTGGGTGTTAATTTCAATTTTTAATATAATTTCTCAGAAATCGCTTGCTTCACCTTTAAGAGTACTGTATTATTTACCTACAATGATAGTATGCACTTAAGCTGGCTGTCACTTAATTATCCATGTTATTTCAGTATAATTTATGAATGCCCAAAAGAACATACTGTGTGTTTTAGTGGAAGCAAGGAAACTAAATTGCTTAAATTTCATCAGTGACCCAGAAATCACTGTTGATGCCTGTGTTTTTTTTATATAATAATGCCACAAAAAGATTAGATTGTGTTAAACTGAAAATTCACCTCTTCTGTGTGCAATGTGTGTGTAGAGTGTGAGTGATGTATTGCAGGAACGATTTGCAGTGGAAATGAAATGTAACACAGCTCTCAGACTGGCTGCGTTACACATGCAGGAAAGATTAGCCAGCATTGGACAATCTCTTAAAACACCACTGAAGGCTGTCATGTTAGTGTTCACACATTCACAAACACTGGGCCAGAAGTTTAATTAAGTTCAACTCTGCACTGTTTTCACTTATATAAGAAAATTTGTTTCTGCATTTTCTCTTTTGTCTTGCTAACAAGTGTGTGTGTGTCACAGCTAAAGCATGTTCTATTTCCAACCATTTCTGTCTCAAGGAAGGAGTGGGGAATTGAAAGCTTTGTATCACATACCTTACTGCGAAACATGAGAGAGAAAGACTTGAAGAAATCCCTTAGTTACCACATGAAAAAACTTCTATCTCAGGAACCTAAGCAGAAGGTGTGTGCATGTGTTTGTGTGTGCTTATGCAGCTATTTGTGTCATGCATTCAGCTTTCTGAATACATATTGCATAACCTTACTAAAAGGTGCTGTGGTAATACCAGGGTACAGAGATGCTGATACTCTGTTATGTACTATAGTATTGCACGATGCAGAAATATTCATGCACTGTGTTATTTACATTATACTTATAGTGTATATTGTTATTAACAGTATACCACAGCATTTGTATGTTTATTGTGGTACTGTTGTGTTAGAGGATAAAATAGAAATAAAATAAACTGTAAATGTACTTTCCATCACATGTGTGGGATGTTTTCATAGGTAATTTCAGTGAACCAAGCTAGACTGAACTACTTGAATGAGATATCTGAACTCAAATCTTACACAGGAAAAGGTTTCAGTGCAACTATGATGGTAAGAATGTGATGGATACATTCTTAGTGTTAAAGTCTCAAATACAAATGTGGATGTAGAATAAATGTAAATTTAGTCATTGAAACATTTTCATTCCTTTCCATACAAATGCATGTTTCTGTTTGAAGCATGCATTTGTATGAAGATAAATATTATAAACAACCATTTTGGTTTATCCTTATTCTTTCCTTTACCAGTCTTGTCATTGTCACATACTGAATACTCTTTCTCAATTTAACCAGCTGCAGGACAGAGAGTCAATGGTGAGTTTGTTGGTGGGAGCTCGGTATGGTGTGAGTCAGGTGATCAATCACAAGATGAGCATCATGACCACGCTAACTGAATTCAGCTGCATTACCAGAGTGGAACTACTACCTGAATCTGACAGAGTTAGTCTGGTCAAGATCTACCTACAGGATATAAAGGTATACACATACTTGTACATTTACGCATGTAAAGTTCTATGTGTGTGTGCACTCAGTATAATACACTTATTTTTCTTTATTTTCTATTTCTCACACTTTTTCTGCCTTTAGCCAATAACCTTATTGTTGGAATCAGTAGCAGCTAAAGATCTGTTGTGTCTGGTGGCTGGATACTGCAAACTGCTGGTGGACCCCCAGATCTGTGTTTTCCCATGGCCAGCTATTTCGAAGAGTCACCGTATATCCGCAGAAGAGGGTTGGCAACCAATTTTTTATGTGTTACTGAACAGATCTCTGATCAGACAACGTTCATTGACAAAGAAAATTATTTTGGGCAATTTTGGGCACTTAACCTTGTTGCAGTTGGCTTAAATCGAATGCACAAAAAGAAAACCCAAAACAAAAAATACTCTTTACCTAGAATATCTTAAAATACAAATAACAAAACACATAAACAAAACAGTGACCTGCTGAAAAAAAAAACACCTAAACCAGCCTAAGATGGTTAACTGGTCTCTCAGCTGTTGGTTTTGTCCACCTAAATGCTGGTCATTTGGACACTAACTGGCTGACAGGCAAACAAGCTACATAAGATTTTATATATATACATAAGGTGTATATAGCTAAGACCACATATACACCTTAGGTGGGTTTAAGATATTTTGTTTGAGCAGTGTTTTGTTTAGGATTGATAACAGCCCAAATGATAATGCTGATAACTCAAGCCTTACCAAAAAAATAAAATGTCAAGTGTCATGCCCCAATTTAAGTCATAACCCGCCTTGTATAATGTCAAAGCAAAAATGGACATGGGCAAAAATAGGCAGTTGAATACCACCTATTTTAATGGTGTGCATCTATCACCAGTTATTGAGTGGAGAATGTGGAAGAGTGTAAAAGTTTGAAATGGTTTAGCAAGTCCAAATAAATTTTCAGCCTATTATAATGTAGTATATTATATTCTTTGTGCTTCTGTCTGTGTTTATAGGTTATGTGTCACACTGTGGCAGTGACTCTGAGGACTCAGATACAGACATGGATGCTGTCCTTGCTCATGTTGGTAGTACTACGAAAAACAACAATACAGAAGTTAAGACCAGTGAAAATTTACTAGATGAAAGTGGAAACCTTAATCAAATGAATAAAGAAGCAGATCGGGAGAGTGATAGAGAGAAAGAAGAGGAGATGGAGAAAAACAGCATAAGGGTAAAGAACAAAGAAACCATCTTTGAAACTATAAATGCTAATAATGGAGAGGCAGTAGAAACAGATGATGAAAGAGTGGGAACAAAAAAGAAAGACAAGGAGCAAGAAAACAATACTGAAGAACCAGAGTTTGCCATCATTGTAGATGAGGCTTCATCTGAAATATCAGATTCATACCAGACTGAGTCACATTTCATGGCCAGCATGTCTAGTGACTCTATGGATGCCCTAGAGGAAGATGACCTTATGACCTACTGCTCTGCCAGACGTCCATGCCATTTACCTGTGAAAGACTACTATTACCATGAAGATCACTACATTCCATCATTGTCTTCAGGTCAACTCCACAGCAAAGATACTCATTCCCACAGTGAAATGAGCTCTGCCGATTTGAATGGTCAGTCTGAGATTGACCAATTCTTTAGTTTGGCTGCGCTCTCAAATATTGCTGAATGCCTGCCCAGTCCACCTGAAGCCAGTGAAGATGAGGATTGTGAGGAACTAGGAACTGAGAAAGAAAGGCACAAAAAGCAGTCACCTGCAAAACTCCCTAGAAGCGCCATACCCCCTACTGGTGACTATGTTTTTTCATTTAAACAAGGTGACACTAGACACTACTACAATATCTGCTCTAATGTTACCCCTGACAGTGCCCGCAGCCTCCTGCGACCTCTCTCTCCTCCAAGCTCTAGGGAAAGACAGATAGATCAGGAAAGTGGGGAAATTAATGTGATGGAAACAGTGACACTTTATCAGCCCCCACCAGGGTTTGGAGACAGCAGCTCAGATGATGAGTTCTTTGACGCTCAGGAAAGATTCATAGCCCCTGAAGAACCACCTTCAATTGCCATAAATAAAGGTATGATACTGGCACTCTTCGTAAAAGGTTCTCAGATTTTTTCTAGCAAGCATTACAAAAAATGTGTTAATTGCATGAATAGTAAGTAGTAATTTGTACCTTTTACAGAAATTAGTTTTGTAGAATTGGGATCACTTATCCTTTGTTTTAACTGAAATGTTTTTTTTTCAGACAAGACTAAACAGTCAAGTACAAAGAAATGCACACTAACCCTACATGAGATTGGAGTCTGTGTCAGTGGACAAGGAACGGAAGATCAGGAAAATGAGGAAAAGAAGGAAAATTTGCAAGAAAAAGTGGCTACACAAGATGAATTGTCAAGGTTCCAAAAAAGATCCAAAAAGCGCAGATCATTCATGGAAACAAATTATACATCCCTAGTATCTTTCCCAGAAGAGGATCAATTAGGTAACAGCTATGACAATTGCATCGCAAACTATGGTTCTGTATCTATCAACCATGGCACTGGGCAAATGGCACGTTTTGATGGTGGGGGCTCAGATCAAGGACCATGTCTAACAGTCTTATCTCTAACCCAATCTGAAGGAGAACCAGCACAACTGGAATCCAAACCCATCAACCCACACAAACCCAATGGGTCAGGACTCCATAATATTCCCACTGATACACAAGCTGGATCACACTTAAAGAAGGCATATCAGCAGAAAAAGCAACTTATAGAGATGGAACCAGATTCCATGGAGTGTAAATCAGTCACTGAGTTAATGTCTGCTGTATCACCAACTATAGTAGCAGTACGTTCCCGCATGGGGCTGCAAGACAAAGAAATCACCAGCAACCATGATAAAAATAATCAGGAGGAAGGTGCAGTAGGGGGTGTGGTTGAGAGACTGTTTGCATCATCAGAAGACCAGGCAACCAAACAAATGGAACATTTATTGCAAAGTAGATCAGTAACCCAAAAGAGCTGCTCACTGCCAAGACTAGGCCAGATAACCCAATCAAGTTGGCCCTGCTTTCCAGTCCCAAGTATATCATATACTACAAGCTCAAGTATAGATAAAGATATTAATAATGGTACTGTAAGTCTAGAATTTGGGCTAGTAAAAGACTCAGTGGAGCCAACAGAGAGGACCAGGAGTCACAGCATATCTTCAGCCTCTGCTAGTGATGAACTACAATGCCAACCAAGAAAATTTTTTTCCCAAAAAGAACAAGAATCTGATGAAACTGACAGTTTTTGTGAGCCACCCATTCCAGAATTGTCTTCTGACATTTCATCCTTTGAACCACCCAAAAACTTCCTACTAACATCCTGTTCACCTGGCATCCTTGGGCGACTCTCTGCCTCAACATTACGAGGAAAGATCCAGAACCTCCCTCACTACTTATCACGTTCTCAGGAAACATTAACTGCTAATTCTAATGTAAGTGGTAACGTTAAGTCTGTGAGAAGGCTTTCAAAAACACAACTAAATACAAATGAAGTTGAGGTGGCAAAAGAGGCGACTGAGGATATAACTTTGAATGAAGGGGTTGCTGAAGTAACAGAGGTAAAAGTGGTAACTATAGTTTCTGAGGAAGTTACTGAGGTCATCGAAGAGGTAAGAGAGGTCAGCCACAAAAATCCTCAACCGTATGTACAGCAGAAAACCAAATTTAATCCCATTGGGTTTTCAGCAAAAGCCAAATCACCCTTGTGTCCTACAGCACAACTCTCTTCCACAGACTCTCTCCAAGTCAGCCCTTCTATAGTAGTTACCACACAAAATCTAAACGTACCCTGGGGGGTGGTAACATCTAGAGAAATTAGTGGATTACAAGAGTGTAGCTGCTCTCCTTTAAGCACAACTCCCCATTGTTTTACCTCGAATTGTGTTTTTTTCTCAAACTGCCGTTCAAAGCCTACCACGGCCCAGCCACAATCCTTGTCTAGCCCACACCAACAAGAGAAACCAGACTTTAGCTGCAACTCAGCACTGGCTGTGGGGTGTGAGGCAGTAATAGAGAGTGCTCAGACACCACTCGAGGCCTGCCAAACAGTATACACAAACTGTTTCAGTGGAGTTTTAGACAGTGCTACCTTTGACGATGAACTCACAGTCTATGAGTTTTCCCACAGATCAAACCAGAGTGAAACAGAGGGTGGAGTGTTGACGTCAGTCCCCCCTTCATCTCTCTCTGCATCCCCTGTTTCCTTTTTACCATCCTCTCCATTGCCCTCGTTCCCTCACGTAGTACTACCACCTTCTTCTTCTACAGAGCTCAGTCTCCTTCTATCTCCTTTGGACACCACTGACTGTTTTCTGTCAGACCCTCACGAAGATACCATCACTGCCCTGCTGGCTCGTCAGTATCCTCTACCACCAACAGGATTCCTTTCTTTGCAAAGGGATGTGGACATACTTTTAAATGTTCTTGTTGGTGCTATGAAGAACCAAGAAGGGGTCCACGAACACCCCAGGGATATATGTGTGGCTCATTTTTCGACAAATAAAAGGCGATTGCATGTGGAAGCTCGGGGTCTGTTGGCTGGATGTCAGCGTGTGGTGAGGGTTGGGCAGACACCAGAGGAAACACTTCAATCACTGTCTGAAAGCTTCCGCTCCCTGGTACAGCTGACAAGTGTGTGTTTATGCTTTTCCAGCTGTCAGCGATGCAGGGAGCGCCATAACCAAGCACTTACAGGACTAGCAGATGTTGCGAAAACGTACCAGGACTTTGCTCGGGCAGCAGAACTAGTGGGAAGTGCTACTGAAAGAAACACTTGTCATGATCTCAGTATTAAACTCCTTGCTCGCCAATGCACTTCACTAACAACCTCAGTTTTCTGCCTCACTCATCTCTTTCGCACTCTCACTGCCCTTTGATGTTTGAACTGTTACATGTGGAGTTTGAAGTTCCTAAACCAAAAATTACAAGCAATGTTACAAAATAGCTACTTGGTGGTTCAAATAGACTTGAGATATATTAATATTGCAGCAGTTGATTACATTGTCCAAAGACACAGGCATACCACTAGTATACCAATAGCATGCACTAATACATACACACACACATACAAACATTAAACCTGCAATTTAATTGTTTTGAATGCAAAAACCTTAAATGACCTATAGAATGAGAATGGAACTGTGTAAGCAACTTGTTTTACAGTATTTGTATATTGTGTATGAAGATTTACAATTGAATGTAACCATATCTGTATTTGTAACATGGTTGTCTGCTATTTATTTTGCTTCATGAGAAGACTTTTGAGAAGGATTTTGAATGGTGTTTCTTTGAACACTCTTTTCTGTTTCTCTTTCTCTTGCCTGCTTTCTCACTTCATTCATTCTCACCAATATTATGCATATACAGTATGCCCGGTATTAGAGAATTTTGTGAAAGGGTCTTTCTGCAGCAAAGCACCTGGATTATAATTACTTTAGTGAGCAGTAAATTTACTAGATGCTTATGAATGAATGATTTTGCAGAGTGAATGCAAACTCATTCAAAAGACTTTCTGCATATGCTTCACAGTAATATGTAACTTCAAGAACTCTTTTTGGACTCATCAGATTCATTTAACACAAAACAAACATTTTTGTGCCACTATTTTTGTCACTTCTTAGTTTTTGTTGGTTATTACTTTATATTCTGATTCCCCGATAATACATATTATCATATCAAATTCTTCACAAAACATGAATGCAATGATTAAGTTAAATGTAGAAAACATTTAAAAGGTGACAGGAATAAAGAAATGTCAAAAGGTATTATCTACAATCTTATTTGTTATCTACCCTACAGTACATTTGTCTGATTATCAAAAATCTGCCATGCACTCTGTTTCTATAAGGCATGTTGTAAGCCATATACATATCTTGGAAATAGTGGGATGCATGCAGACAGACATGAATGCATGATTGAGAGAATGAGAGTGAATGAATGGTTATAGTAATGCAAACTGGTTTTCTAATGCAGTATTCACTTAATTAAAATTACTTTCAAATAACTGAAAATGTTGTGTTATTAAACTTTATTAAACTATTAAACTTAAGTTATTTTTCTCTGATTATCTGATTCTCTTAAAATATGCACTAAATACATGCAAGCATAAATACATGTATAGTATATAGAGAAGAAAAACTGTTCACATCATGTTAAGCAAACCAGCAGGTTTCTCCATGTTCTCTGACTAACAATTATACAAAATGAAATACGCTTTGGATTTCTATGCATTTGTTGTCCACAAAAACGCGAGGCAGAACTAATACTGATAAATTTTACATTGACTATAAACATTCATAACATTTACATTAGGTAATGAAACATTCACAAACTTTAGTTAAACTCAGGACTGCTGTGGTTGAAGTCAAAAGCAATAATCTTTCTTCTGATTTTATTTTTTATCTGTAAAGTCATGTTAATTCACAGAATTTACGAAGAATGTCGTTCAAATGAGTGCTGTATGTTACAATCTGTGTGTTAAGCAATATGTATTTGTATATTATAAATACACACACACACACACACACACATTAAAAAACACATTTAAATTGTTAATTTATATTGTCATTATTCACAATGCATTACTTGCATTACTTTAAACAATCCCCTCTAATCGTTTGTGTACGGAGACTTTTACCTTGACAGGAAACCGGAAGTTGTCAGACGTAGGCAGTGGGAAATTTAAAATTTAAAACATGTTTGAATTAAAGATGTTTCGGCAGTTTTAATTTTTATGGAATTACAAACATATAAAATCTTAATGTTATTTTATATTTTAACGTAAAATACACTATATCAGACCTACTGTATTTCTGTACTTGTTCAGCTGTGCATTAGGTTCCATAGATTCATATCTTGACATATTCCCAAAATGCGTTCCAGCCTTTTACTTAACGGCATACTATATTGAGTTTAAAACCGTTTAATCTGGTTCTGCCTTCAAGATATTTGTTTTCCTGCATATATTATGTTTGTTTGGTGTCAAACTAAATATTTTTGTATTTCACTTTGCCACTTGTTCTGAGACAGATAAAATGTTTAGTAAATGTTTGCTAATATTTTGACAGAAAGGAAAATACAGTCATCCACACTGGCTTTCACCATTCTGCTTCTAAACCACATGATGCAGGTATTGTGCATGACTTGTGCGTCTGCGTTTTTAAAAAGGCAAAGCAATTTTATTGCAGTTCTTCTCTTCACCTGCAGGTGGACCAAAGAGGCGTTTGACAGTGAAACAGTTGTTTGATCACCCCTGGGTTATGAAGGGTTACAGCCCACCAGTGGAGTGGCACAGTAAACATCCTGTAAGATGAGTTCTAGTTTGTAACCTTTATAAGTTACGTTTAAAATAAATAAGTTTTACGTTTAAAAAAATCCTATAGATATATACAGTCCTATACATTTTAAAACTCTTAATAAATGAGCAGACATACCTTAAGATGTTTAGTGACCTATAAGAAGTAGAGACAGCTGCATTTTCAAAAATATATACAATTACGTATTTCATAAATATTCTTGCAGGTTGGAACCCTGTTTGAACCCGTTAACTTATTGTGTATAAATGTATTTTTTCTTTAGGTAGGTCATATAAATGATGACTGTATCACTGAAATGGCTGTGGCTTTTAAACAATCCAGACAACACACGATTCAAATGGTGTCAGAGGTAGAGAAACCAGATTTGTTTTATCTTTATAAGCTAATTATAGTCCAATCATCACAATCAGTGCATTAAAATAAGTGAAGCTATATTGCATGATAATATTTTTTATTAATATTGGCATTTATGAATGTTTATTTGTTTTTTAATCTGCAGATCGAAAGTGAAAAAACATTAAGTAGTTTTTTGCTGTTAAAAACGTCTCTTTGTAAATGAAGTAGATGCTTATTAACAAAGACAAACACAGGCTGTGCTTGAAGATATAACAGTAATAGTTAAAAGAATAAGAGTTATTACATTAAAGTGTTCTGTCAGGCAGTTATAGTTGAATAAGTGCTAAATAACCAGAGAAGGTTTTTTTTACATTTAATTACTATTAATACTAGAGTTGTAATTGTAATTTTTCTTCAAACAAATGAATAATTATAACCACTAGATGTCAGTAGACGCCAGTCCATCGGCCATAACCATCATACTTTTATACACTGGGATGTGACTGTGTGTGTTTCCCCAGTGGAAGTATGACCACATGACAGCCACCTATCTGTTACTACTTGCTAAAAAAGCGCTGAGAGGTGAATGCCCTATGCTTGATCCCACCTACTCTCCTTTACAGGACATACAAGTGAGTCTCACTTATTCCAACATTCAGGACTATAAGTGTTAATATTTAAAGCTACTTTTTTAACTAGATAAACCCAAAATGTTCATTCGTGCAATGTTCATTCAATTTGTGCCACACTTATAAAATAAGGTATGTGGTACAGTGTTTGTATCACTTTTATATAAATGTATTTACCATGATACTAAATTATTAGCATATCATGTACTGTAGTATTTGTTTTGTGGGAATCAGCAAGATTCAGATTAAGATTCAGGCTATAGTTACTCAAAATTGTTATAATGCAATATTTTAGTTACTTTTTTCTTATTCAGTTGTGGATTTCAGAGTTTAGCGCAACTGTATTGTTCACTCACTCTAAGTTTACATTTTTGTTGAATAAAAATGCAACAGTATGTTTTAATTTTTCACACACTTGCTGTCAATGATTGTCATGTCAGTCATCAAAAATGTAAAAAAAATGCAAAAGTTGCGGTATTTGATTTGACTTGATAAGAATATTACTGTATTTATCATTATATATAACTGTTTAATAGATACTTTAATGCCATTACATTAAAATATGATAACATATAACATATATGTTATCATATTTTTAACATATAATGCCCATCATAATCTTTGAACATACCATGCTATTCTTCTGTAAGAGTATTTTACAGCCACATGATTATGATGCATGTGCTGTTTGTTTATTAATATCAGTACAGTCACAGGTGTAGTTTAATGTATTAACGGAGGGTTGTGTAGTAGTTTACAGGAGAATCATTGTGTGTGTGTGTGTGTGTTTGTGTGTGACAGCTGAAGAAGAGTCTACGCTTCACTGAGGATGATGATGGTGTTCACCCAGTGGTGCTCGGCTCTATGGTCTTCCCCCCGATTGCTACGATGACGAGAACTCCTGGACCCCTCTCACACCCAAGAACACACACACCACAAACACTCCACGCATGGTTAGCCACCCTGTTCTCTTTATTTGTCTGCTCTTTCCATCTGTCCAGTGCTGCTTATACGCCCAAAATCTCTCTCTTGCCATATTTTTATTTTATCCAACGCGAAATATCGAACAGCAATTGGAAAAACAGTCATCCTGTGAGGTGATGTGTTTCAAAGCAAAAAACAGAATACTGAGCAGCAAATTAAACAGACCAGTATTTTTTAAATCAGTATTTAATTGGATCAAAATGGATGAAATGTGTTGGGCTGTGATATTGGCTAATATTGTTTTCTCCTGCCTGGATTGTTTTGAATATATTGGCAAAGAAAAAAATCTAGAGATTGTAGTGCTGAGTAGGATCAAGGTGCTTTAATTTATATTAATTTGTTTAGAGAACTATTGTGTTATTTAGATACTGACTTCCGAAACATCAGAGAAGAGGCGGAGGCCACTCCCCCATCATGGATCAAGAAAGGTCCCACCCGCAAAAGCGAGAGGCATGTGATAGGACGAGAAAATAAAGAAAATCTTGCTGTGAGCAGCACAGATGGAGATGTTTTTGCTCTGCCTGCTCCCCGAACTCCAGTGAGCAGTAGAAAGGCTCGACCCAACAAAAGTGTAGCAACGCCTAACAACAACTTTACAAACATAAGCAATGATGCAAACAGAGGTGAGCTGGATAATGAAGCAATGACACATCACAGCACCATCTGCAAGCAAATGATGCTTGAAACTTTTCTCAGAACTAACATTTCACCAACTAGATGAATGTATGAAGTCAGCTACCCTTATTTTCACACAGGTGAGCTGAGCAGTCAGTGTAGTTCATCACTGACTTTGGGCATATTCAACTAAGTTTGGCATATTCAACTAGGAAGGGTTTTAGAAGTTTGGGTCTTAATTTTGAACAGTATATTGATTGTTTCAAAGCTGAAAACCTTAAAAACTATATTTGTAAATAGTTTTGATTAGGAAGTTTTTGTTAGAGACTGCAAATAATATGTTGCTGTACATTTGTATCGTATGGCTGCTACAGTTTGATTTAGTTCCAGTAGTTTAAGTAGGTGTGTTTTGGGACAGTGTGTCTTGGGAAAAGTCTTCATGTCCCAACATACACTGCGGTCACCTCGTTACTGTCACACACCACCTCCCGCACTGAAACGGACAGGAAAACACGGGGGACGGAGCCAAAGTGTGCGTATGCGGATGTGTATAAGACAACTCCCGAAGCGCATACTGACAGGTGTATGTGTCACTGTTCCCAGTGCTGCCGGCCGCGTGTAGCATGTAGTGACATGTGTTTGTTCCATGTGTGTGTGCAGAAGCGGTCAGTGCCTCTAAAGAAGTGTCCCACAGGAGAGAGATGGGCCAGCAAGGAAAGATGGAGATTCTGGCCTACAGTCCTGAGAGGAGGTAGAGAAAGTTTCTGTGTTGCAAGATGCAGTGCATTATGGGAAACAAGTGTAGTGTCTTCATTGCTTATAAGTGAAGGTTTCATTGCTCACTATATGTATGAACAAATAACACTAGCTAATACTGCTTCCATAATATTTATTGATATTAAAGTTAATTTCAGCTATTACTTATATATTTTAATTTTCACCCACTCTCTGACCATAAGAATAAGTGATTTTAAGGTGTCTTAAACGGACACTTCACGTGACTGTAAGCCTGGTGTCTGAATACCAAATGATGTTGATATATAAATGTCATGTGTTTAAATTCATTAATGTGACATCAAAAAAGTCACATAAATACAGAACAAGACCATTTTCTAGGACAAGCTTATTTTCAAATAAATGGTATTTATGGATGAAGAAGGGAGTTTTGAGTCCTGAATCTTTCAGTATGTTTTCATAGTAATGTAAACTTTCACAAGCTTTGACAAGATTCCTGATGTCCTCTTTAAAGATAGAAGCATCTTTTCACCAATACTGCCACAGGAGAAACTCTTGCCTGATGCTAATGATGCTATTGATCCACTCAGCTATTGATGGAGCCGTTCTAAACTGCATTTTCCATGTGTCCAGGTCTCGATCTCTGGACCTGGTGGGCTGTCAGGTGGGCAGCGGGCAGAAGCGGAAGGGTGGAAAAGTGTTTGGCAGTCTGGAAAGAGTTCTGGATAAAGTCATCACAATGCCTACGGCCAGCAGGAAGAGAGGATATCGAGGCGGCCCACGTAGAATTAAGGTTTAAATAACTGTCTTTATATTTGCACATAAAGTTTAAGATTCTGTACTTTATTTTGACTCTGTGGTGTTTGTGTAAATAAATTTGTGCAGAACATGTTCCCTGTTTCATGATGCCAATGTATGATTAATAATTACAAACAACAGCATTTGTGATATCATTTAGTTCCACACAGTAAATAACTTTAATTTCCATCAGTATGACAAAGGATCATTATATCACATCATTATATTATAATAGAGACGTATGGCGTGAGGCAATAAACAGTAAAGCATGTTTATCAAGCCATGGCGTGAGACTAGTGTGACAGTCACCTCCGAACCATGTCTGTGTACAGTTCTATCCACTCCTTTAAACTTTAGTGTTTCAAACATGTAATGCCAGTAAACTTAAGCAGAAGTTAATCCACCTAGAAAAATAGTCCCACCTCAAAAAGGTAAACTCTAAAGACAGTTTTGTGGCTCAAATAATAAATAGGCACTTACTTAATAATAAACTCTTTTTTTTTTTACAAAATCATCAGTATTTACCTTATATTCTGTTAACGTAGTTGAATATGTTTTAAGAAGAAACATACTATTACAGTGATTTCCCTCCCAAACACACCATCTGAGGATCAAACAAACGTATATAAACTAAATATTTGCTTCATATCCTCACTCTGACACCTTTCATATTTATTGCATGAAGTCTCTTGATAAAAGACACTTATTGATGGCTGTCACTCTTTCTAAGCTCTTTCTCTGAGACTACACTTGAATTCATAACTGTGAATGATGTTTTTCAGGCTCAATATAATGTGACACTTGCCAGTCAGACTAATGCTGATCAAGTGCTCCATCAAATTCTCAGCATCTTACAGGAGAAGAACGTGGACTTATTTCAGAAGGGGTGAGTTGTGTGTGTGTGTGTGTGTGTGTGTGTGTATATATATATATATACAGGGAGTGCAGAATTATTAGGCAAGTTGTATTTTTGAGGAATAATTTTATTATTGAACAACAACCATGTTCTCAATGATTCCAAA
>JAZGTK010008940.1:0-17757 GCA_036877625.1 Ambastaia sidthimunki | reverse complement strand
GCAATATTCATCAAATTAATCCTAATATGACCAACACATGCAGCTCTGGTCACACTCAGCTGTACTTATCCACTCCCACACACCTAACATTCATAAAACAGAACAGGAATCTCCAATCCATGTTCCTGGAGTTCCACAGAGCTGCAGAGTTGAGCTCTGATCTCCTCCAACACATCGGCTGTCAGTCCTAAAAACATTTACTAGCTGCTTCAGGTGTTGGAGCTCAACGCTGCAGACTGTGGACCTCACTGAAGACCTCGACTGTAGAGTCTGACAGAAAGGAAAGTGTGTGTGTTACCGAGCTGTTCTTTGGTTCGGAGGGTGTTGAAGCAGGGCTCTGAGATCATCTGACAGAAGAGCTCCAGCAGCATGTTCTCCTGAGTGTTCTGCATGTCCGTCTGATAGTAAATCTCAATCCCACAGTTGTTATGAACCTCGTTCTTCTGCTGGTACACATACCAACCACCTGATAACCACAGAGAACTGCACGTAAACACAAGAACCGTGACGAACACGCAAACAAATATCATGACGTCCCATTTCACACCGCAGATTCACTGGAGATGTTTTACTGTAAATCAGAGAGGAAGTGTGTCAGTTCTGACACGCGTAATCCCGCATACTCTAACTATGGGTGTGTGTGTGTGTGTAAGGTCTGCTGAAAGGTTGTATAATTATATATAATGTTTAAGCACCTACCATCAGGTACCTGCACCTCCCTGTAGCGAATCAGCTGACTCGGGAGGAGGGGCTTAGTGTGAGCATGCTCAATGAGTTTGTCTTCCAGCATCTGCATCATGTCCAGAGCAGACTGAAAAAGACAGTTATTACAGACTTGATAACATCCAATTTAAAACAGCAAAACTGTCTGTTGCAAACAAACCTGCTTAGTGATGTTGCCATGCAGCAGGGCTTCAATGTGTAACCGTGACAACAGCTGCGGAATGAACGCCTTGAGACGGGGCAGCGTCACATCTGAGGAACACGTTGGTCACATTCTGAGCACTTTCTTCACAAACTACATGAACTCACAGAACAGACGAGAGCGTCTCACCATCCAGAGCGTCTCTGAGCTCGTCTTTGGTCCAGGCCACCTCTGTCATCAGCAGACGCAGGTAATACATGGCGTGCTGGTGGGGCTGCTCGGCACGGAAGTTATTCAGAGACCTTGTGTACTGCAAATCATCAAAACAACACAGCCTAACATTCATAAAACATTTTCTCATAAAACATCAGATATCTGAGTGTTTAAATAGGAAATGGGTCACCTTATAAAGCTGATGTTGGAGCAAAATGCGTGGCAATGATTTAAACCAGGTTGATTATGCAGAAAATGTATTCAAGTGAATGAGATGTGCAGATGTGGATTCAGTGAGTTTGCTGATGACTGTCATCTGTTCTGATAAATCTACCAGAGTACGTGATCTATGCGTCTTACCGCTTCCTTCATGATATCAAATCTCTTCTCATCCATCTCAAACGTGGCCATCTTCTCTATAATCTTCTTCAGCAGGATGTGCTGTTTGTCATTATAACCTTTCACTGACAGCTGACACACACACACACACACACACACACACAGATCTGAATGACTAAAACACAAAAGGAACTGAAATGCTGCTGTTTGTCTCACTCTCACTTGCTTGAGTTTAACACCTCACATCTTCCTCGCGTGAGGAGGATGATGGGTAATACTGATACTTACATGCATTCCATAGACAGTATTCTGGAGGTCATAGTTCAAGCCGGCTAGCTCAGCTGCATACGCATACTCATTCAGAGAGTCCTTCAGCAACTCAAGATACAAATACGCCATGTTACAATGTAACGGGTCCACGTATGCAAACGGGCTGTATAAAAAACACAATAAACACCTTGTTTTAATCCAAACGTCTGAATCCTGAAGTAATTTCCTAAACAACTAATTTACCAGGAAGTTTCCAATGCTTTTATTCATTTATTAATGCTTCTGTTTGGCTGCTCCACAGCCACAAAACCCTCAACCACAGCTAAAATATCACTTCCTGTGAACATCACACCATCTTTGTGCCAGTGTCCTGCTGAAAACAAGCACATACTGCTTTTAAGAAGAGCAGCTGTATACAGACGACTGAAAAAACTACCTGAAGAATTCAAAGTTTAAACAAGCCTTAGGCAGGAAAAACTTGTCGTCCTGTTTGAACCAAATTTTGCTCATTGCTGTGTTCTAAAAACAAGAGAAAACATTAAAGTGTAAAGAAACTTTCACAAGCAATTATAATAATTAGGTAAAGACAAAAATAAACTACAATGAACCTTGATCAAAGTGGGGACAGATGAGGATTCCTTCTCTAGTGGGTAGATTTCAAAGTTGGTTGGAATGAATTCATTCTTCATGGGCAGTTTGAACTTTCCATTAAGGTCTGCACTTTGCCATTTCTGAAACCAACATTTATTCCCGTAACAGCCAAAGACAGCTTAAAGTTAACTACAAAGTGTTTTTATTTCATTACTTCTCACCTTAATGACCCCATCAGAAATGGCCTCCTCTTTATACTGAGTACCATACCATTCCTCTGTCCTGTCAGTCTGTCCCTCAAACGATTTAGAGACAACGGCAACCCTAGAGAAACAAGCAGCAGTTTGTAAGATCACTCTGAACACTGTATGACACGGCCCATCTCTCAACATCTCTCACAGGGGAATAAATGAGCCTGTGTTCTGCTTTCTCAGATCTCTAGTCGAGTAATGACCACAATGTCCGGGAGCCGCTAAATACACACAATAGGAGCTCTACTTCCATTCTGGACATTTTCTTCATTTAGCTTGTCCTGATCAACACAGAATTATTGGAACAATGACCTGCTATTCTGGACTCACATGCATCCATCAATCGCATAAGAGCTACAAGACTGTTTCCAAAATGATCTGCCAAAGATGTGATATTTAGATGAACAGACTACAAGCTCTATAAAACTTCACCGGTTCACATTCATCAGACACACAGAACTTAAATGCTTTTCTAATACATTTCTATAGATGTTTTATAGATTTTGAAATACTAAACGTTTGTGTCTTGGCCGTGCCTAAAGAAAAAACAAAGAAGGACAGAACTGAGATGCAGTATTAGGCATGTGCTTTCAAAGCTGAAGAGGAAACTGAATGTAGTTTGAAACTGAAGTTACATTATTAAGAAGCTGAAATGGGATTCTTCAAACACACACAGTAAAACATCATCATCTCATCACAGATATTTGCTGTGAATGGGTTTGAAAATAAACTCCTGCTGTGGCACAGTGTGTGTGTGTGTGTGTGTGTGTGTTGTGTTTGCTCACCGCACATTCTCTGGTTTCAGTTTATCCAGCACCATCTCTATCAGGTCTGATCTAAACTCCTCTAACAGATACTCTGCAGCCAGAACCTCGTCCAGTGGATAATACTAACACACACACACACACACACACACAATCAGAATCTAACATCTGACGTCTCTATAATTCTTAAAGATGACACACAAACACAAGCACTCATCGGTTCTCATCACGTCTCATTCTTACCTCACTACACAAAACACATGCAAACAGATCACAGAACACCATACTGTATCCCACAATGCATTGTGCTTTTACATTTAACACTATTATAAAAAGCAAGCAATATAAAGCATCATACTTGATCGGATCAAGTTAAAACATTACACTGAATTAAAAAAATTAACCTGGCTGATAACTGTCTGAACTAAACATGATTAAACAACACAGTGAGTCAGTATGCAGTACACTGCATAATATACTAGTATTCAAATCCAACTCTAGTTAACTATGACCTTCTAAAAACACCATGCAGCACACAGGTGCCAGTCGCTGCTCAGAAGAGTCGACCTTCAAATCGACCATGAAACACCTACATGCAGCAGTCCAGCAATTTTTGATGTGTATCCACAAGGACGTTCCTTATCCTTAAACCTGAAAGCCACAGTGTTTAAATCCTGTAAAACACAAACACTGAGATCAATCAGAGCTGCCCCTGTACAACAGCTCATCTGCTTACATCACACCGTCTGTTTCTTAAGCTGTAACTGTCGCTTTCCATACCTGTCGGGTCATCTCTTGCCGTCACGGCCAGTCACGATCCAGACCTTTAGCCATTTAATCAAAGTTCTGCCTACGTGAGACTAGATGTTCTCTAGGCTGTTTTTGCAGGTGATAAACGTGTTCATACCTTACACTCCTGAAACACCCAGTCCTGAGGTCCTTCAGTCCGCAGCTTCTGAATGTACTGAAACATGTGAAAGACGATGTCCTCCACATGCACTAAAAACACAGAAACAGCAGATCAAACCACAGCAGAAACCCGGCGCACACGCACGCACACACAGTTTAGATCCTTACACAGTCCCTCTTCTGTGAGGTCCACATTAATAATGAAGAACATGAATCCTCTCGCTCCCTCTTTCTGTCCCCCCACAAGTGTGTTCACCCATCCTAAAGAGAGAGAAAAAAAATGAACATCTAGAAACTAAAACGCTGTTTGCGTTTTAAAGCTTTTAAAACACTGTCCCATATATCAACTAAAGCTAAGCTAACAATCCACTGACATCCACCGACTACATAACTAGATCATAACCTAGATTATCACCTGTCATCCATCTAGTTTGCCACATCCTCATACATGCATTAATCCAGCACTGCACTCACTGATGCACACATGCCATTTTCACACACACCTATACTGTATAATTATGCTATATTGCACTGCTTGTATATAGTGTCAAAAATGTAGAATTTAATTGCAAAGGAACTGCGCAGATGACAATAAAGCCTTTGATGTGGTTTGATTAAAAATAATATCACACTTCTCCTGAACAAGTGACAGCATGAGTGAAATCTCACCTTTAGACTTGAGCTCAGAGAGAAGACTCCCTGGACCTTCATGTCCAATCAGATGACCCAGATAATGACCCGGGTTGGACTTGTAGTACTTCTGCAAGTCTGGGATGGGGAAGGTCACATACAGGTTCCTGATGTCCTTAATGGGCACGACTTTATATAATTTCTGCGGAAATACATTATCAAAAGATCAGTTTCGATGAAGTGTGCTAAGTAGATGTCTTCTAGGGTGCAGTGCTAGATTGTGCTAGGTTTGAGGATGTAAGGTAAACAGTGATAAGTCAGGTTTTTAGGGTGGAAGGTCAGCTCACCCTCAGGTGTTCCTCCTGGAAAGGATGAGCTGGGAATTCTGGGACAGGCACATTCTTGTTCTCCACCTCGCCAAAAAGCTTCACCACCATAGACGTCAGGTCATCCAGTGACTCTGTCAAAAGTGTGTCAGACACAATGTTAAACTTTGAAGGAAACATCTGCACCACACACACATTTTAACAGAAGTGGATGTAGTAGGAGAAAAGCTCTGAACAGAACCAGATCTGAGCTCTGTGATCAGAGAGTTTTCTGAAGAAACTGAATTAGAGTGTTTCACTGCAGTACTGACGGCTGCTGACTGACCTCTGCCCAGCACACACAGTCCCATCAGGTTGGACGAGTAGAAGGTAGAGTGAAATTTCAGCAGCTCCTCACGGATGTCAATGCCCTGTTGAGACGGCCTCGTCTCCAGAGTTAACTTATTACCTAAAACACAATTCATTAAAACACACTCAACACACAATTTCCCAGCAAGGGAAAGATATTAAAAATCTATACACTACAAGCCAAGTGAACTTTTAGTGGCACAACCGCACAGACAGCCTCAATGCTAACACACAGACAAAAAGTCACTGAATGCCTATTTAATTTGATGTGGGATTAACAATGTGTAAGCTTTCTAAAGCAGAAGGGCTGAGAATTAACATTGATGCATTAGGTATTCAATTACACACATACATACATTAAACAAACAAACAAACAAACAAACTCAAGGCTGTCCCTGTCTGGCTATTCTGAGCACAGATAAAACTAAAGGCAAATTAAGCCAAATACTGATCTTGATTTTAACCTTAGTGAGAAACATCAGAAAGCTGGAGGATGAGGTATAATTGACTTTTACAGCATTCTGAACTTTTAAAGGTTTAGAGGTCAGACACATATTTTAATTTAAGTTAAAAAAGGATATTATGACATGAAGAGATCATATCAGCTATGCGGCATTTCCATACCAGTGCCAAATTTACTAAAGGGGTGTTTGGGGTTTCCAGTGGCCTTCTCCAGCTGAAACAGTCTCCAGGCATCGTTCATGAGGTTCTTCTCATGTTCTGAGTCCACAGCGTTCACCTCTCTGTCCTTACAGCTCTCATCAAACAGAGGACACAGGAAGAACTGAGCAAACCTGGAGAAATTCAAACACATCACCTAAAGTGAGGTCTACTTTAGAAACTTGTGCTATTCATGCTTGATAAGCTGCCAGAATCAGAGCTCGTGCTAGTGTGTAAGCTCTCCAGTCTGACAGCCTTTAAAATGACAACAATCTAATTCTGTACTTTTATTGAAATTTACAGTCACGATGATGTTCTGGGTCACAGCAGCAGCTGGGCTCTGGGGAAACGCTCCTTCTACATCCCAGAACACAGCAACCCCAGCAAATCAGCCTCCCCCAGACATGCAATCATGAGTCAGTGTGACACTGAAGCGTGCACTGTTTCAGAAGTTAATGTAGCATTTAAAACAGGTGTGCATTCCAGGTGACTGTTTTATTATTCACTCATTGTGTGTCTGCACTCGTGTACCTGTCCAGCGCCCCCTGCAGGTGCTCGTGTGAAACATCAAAGTAGTAGTTGGTGTGTTCTCCACTGGTGAAAGCGTTGGAACTGCCCGCGTGCTCGCTCAGGAACTGGCTGTACTCGTTCTCTTTGGGGAACTTTTCTGTGCCTAGAAACAGCATGTGCTCACAGAAGTGCGCGAGACCTGAAATGTTTTCAGGATCAGACAAAGAACCTGCAGGAAGATCGACCAAATGTGATAATGAGGCCAGAGATAAACAGCTGCATTTGATATATGGAATCAATGTACACATCCGTGCACTGATACTGAAAGCCATCGCTGTGAGACTCCTCTGACTCTTCATGTGTACCTATGTGGACGTCCAGGGCGGCGGATGATTTGTCAGTGCTGGGGTCGCTGATCAGAACGGCTTTCAGGCCGTTGGTGAACTCGAGTCCTCGATACTCTCGCTTGTCCTCCGGAGAGCGAATGATGTTACTGACAACTCTCCTGACAGCCGTGTCACTCATTCTGACGGCCAGAGTCGACACGCCTCTGAAAACATTACAGACCTAGTTACAGACTTGGTTATAATTTAGAGACTTTTGAGACCCGAACAACCCATGAATGGAAAACAGAAACGTGAGATTTTGTGTCGCACGCGTCCCGCGAGAGCAGCACCCGAGCGAACAACGGCACAGCGGTGAACTGATTTAAAAGCTGGATACACACCTAATACTTCGAAGAAAAGCTGTCGGGAATCTCATTAAATGTGAAGATATTTTGCTCTAAGCGGCCGCCGGTCAACGCGTCTCAGCTTCGCTGCTGGACAACAGAGCGCTGCTGCTGGACGCCATGGTTTCTGCAGACGCGACCAATCGATCTCACAACATGGCTATACAATTTTATTTAATCTACACACGGCGTCATATTTGACTCGTTTCGCAATATGTAGTCGTGACTATAAATGTAGAGAAATAAATTCCTATGGAATTGGTTTTAAATACCTTTTGTTTCCCTGTGTTAGTTGGAATTGTTTAGTCACGCCTTACCTTCGTTTGACGTTATGAAACAGACCACGCCCACATTCAGCTCTAAAGAACACGAGTGTTTAAACATGATTCCAGCACTAATAACATAAAATATCATCTGAAAACTCTTACTGAACAAACATCTGACACATCATTTCTGTATCAAACAGTTTAATGTAACTGTTAGACTGATATATTTTATTTTCTGACGTGTTTAAGCTGATATATACAATTTAAAATGAATTGAAATGAAAATGGGTTTCATTGGTACATGAATGTTTTATATGTTCCTAAATAACATTAAAAACAAAAATATAAAAAAAAATATTTGTGAGGCAACAAAATATTATAAGTGTGAGATTACTCAATGTAGTCGAGTTCTCAGGCATGAACAGCAGTTTCTCGCGTTACCTGTATGAAATGGATCAACAGAGGGAACTCAGCGGCTGGCGCTCGTCCTCTGGCTGGATCGCCGTGATCGTATAGTGGTTAGTACTCTGCGTTGTGGCCGCAGCAACCCCGGTTCGAATCCGGGTCACGGCAAATTTTTGTGCAAACGATCTTTACAGAATCAAAAATAGAAGCAGAATAATAAAATACTGACTGTGACATGAACCTCGTGTATGTGTGACATGTTTGATCTGATAACCAGAGATGGACTGAAGATCTGATGGGGAAAGATCTCACTGGTGGGATGATCTGTGTCCCCCTCCTTCAAAACCACTGATCCTTCTTCAAACTCACTCACAGTTGACAAGTACATAAGTACATACTGTAAGTACTGTATGTTCTTGCCATAGTCTTATAACATTTAGGTTTATTTTTAATTTAGGCTGGATCGCTAAACGAGGATCTGATGTTACACAGTGTGGAGAAGGCGCGGTACATATAGACACGTGATGTACAAGCAATATTTAGGCACACAGATAACGATTACACCATTATAGAAAAACACGTTTTGTACAGCCTAAAGATTAAGAAAAGTTTTCCTAACCTGTGTTTTTTAGATATTCAAAAGGCTAAAATGGTGAGAAGTCTCAGCATAAACCAGGTGTTGTCCTACAGGGGGCGCCAGACACTGACACATGAGTTCAGTCTCTTATACCTCTTTTCCACAAGGGCCGTGCCGGTGCTGGTGCCGGTGCCGGTGCCGGTGCCGCACGCATTTCCACAGGTTTCAGCACCGAAATTTGTAGCAAAATGTTACTCTGGTTACATTCACGCAGCGCTCTACAAACTTTCGTTATTTACGAGCACAGTTCACGAGGCAGCATTATAACAGGGCAAACCTTTGGTTTATGGTTCTGCATTTACATATTTGTGCGGTTCCGACTTTGGGACCAGCAACTTCACGGTGCCGTGCCGGTGCCAGTTTTTTGGCACCAGCACCTGTCAATGTTCGGTCGAAACACGCAGAACCAGTTCTAGATTGGTTACCAGCACGGCACCGCGGCGGTGGAAATGAGGTATAAGAGTTGTTAAAATTGTTCGTAGAAAAAATAATTAAAATCCAATCTAAGCGAAACTCAGCAAATTTATAATGACATTTTTAAAGCTCGTGGTGGGTTACAATGAAAGCACATAAGTTTTGCGTTGCGTTGCGTGCACGAGCAAAAAGAATCGATTCATTGGACTGACGTGACGTCAGGATTTAATTCCGAACCTCCGGACGAGGCGTCGCGCGCCGGAATCTGTTCTGCGCATACTGACACACGAGCGGCGCAGCAGATGTTGAGTTACTCTCAACACCAGCATGTTCCTGTAACAGCACGTCTGTACTCTTACGATCATTAACTGACACACGAGCGGCGCAGCAGATGTTGAGTTACTCTCAACACCAGCATGTTCCTGTAACAGCACGTCTGTACTCTCACGATCATTAACTGACACACGAGCGGCGCAGCAGATGTTGAGTTACTCTCAACACCAGCATGTTCCTGTAACAGCACGTACTCTGACGATCATTAACTGTGCTGTAATGAAAATGTCGGCGGACGGTCGGATCGTGGACGCGGCTTCTGTGACGCTAAAAAATATGAATGAAGAGTTTAAAACGGCAGTGCGCGTGCACGGGTGCGCGCCCTTCTCCAATCAAGTTGCCGGACATAAATGCGGACTCAATAACACTGGTCAGTGTGAACACATCTAATGTGATCTCTGTTTCTGATCATTTCCAAATCAGACGAATAACAAACCTCAGATTTAAAAAAGGTTATCAAACATTCACAGTTGAGAGATTATTGGTTTAAATCGCATATTTACATGAGTTGGGACTTAATGAATGAATGGAGCTTTTAATAACAGAAATAAAATGAAACAGTTTTAACTCTTAACAGAGTTTAATTTATTATGTTGTTTAAAACTGAAGGAAGCGCCGGATTTATCTATGGTTCGGATTAGTTTAGAACAAAACGTGCAAGTTTTTACCAATTCCACAGGATAAAAGAAGAACATAAAAGACAAATCCATTAGAGATCAAATGAGATTCTACTGGATAAACTAAAATTCCTGCTGGGATTTTCTAATACAGTATTAAATAGAAGTCATGTCTTGCTATAGGCCAGTAAAAGGAAATGTAGAATTTAAACAATTATTTTTAAATTCTACTGGGGCATTTTATCCTTTGGAGTGATGTTGTTTTGTGTTCTGTTAAAAATCTCCATTAGGAATCTCCATGTTTTAGGACTGGTCTGTAAATTTTGATAGAGGTTACATTTTACACATATATTTAAGGTATGTTGTTAAGGTTAAATTGATGTTTTCAGTTGAGGATTTTGTTCAGGCTGTGGAATGTTGTCATAGTGATGTAGAGAGAGTCAGATGACATTTGTGTGTCTGGCTGATGAATCAGACATTGAGAGCTGATGCACTGACACAGACTGCATGCACTGCCAGAGGCATCAGCACTTTAATTGTCTTGTTTGATGAGGTAAGCATATAATGACAGAAGTTTTATTTCTGATTGACAGCAGTCATTTAGTGTCTGGAAATATTAATAAATGGGTGGTGTTGGGTTCTAGATATTTAGATGTAGAATCCTCGTTTAATTAATTTTATAATGTAATTCACCTTTCTGCAATCGGTGCATCTTCCCTCGTTTACTTTAGTCAGCGTTTAGTTTCTTGGCACTGATGTATTTCTGCTTATAATGATTTATGTAGCGTAATACTCTCGACTGGCTTTAGAGGAGTTGCTAGTGGCCACATATGCAGTCACACTGAACGGTTGCATCAGTTGTTATGGTGATGATTAAGGAGAGTTCACAGGTCTTCAGGTTGTGGTTCATTGTACTTGCACAGGTGTCCTGCAGCATCCTGATGGCACAATACTCAAACAGCTACAACCTTCTCCAAGAGGCCCACGAGAGAAGCTCTTCTACACACAGGTAACAAACAGACAGACCGCACCACAGTTACCCAAACCCCACTTATTTTAATGAGTTTGGTCCAGAACTGATCTGGGTCCATAAGCATGACACGTGACTGTTCTGCAGGTATACGCTGAAGACTGCACAGATATGAGGCTACTGGACCTGCAAAAGCATCTTCCAGGATTCTACGGCACATGGACCTCACAGGAGTCTGACCAGCAGGGTTGGTAAACTTGCTTCACAATGTCATAGAAGAATCATTTTTGGTCTTATCGTTCCATAAAGAACCTTTGACATCTGTAGATGTGTTCTTTTATGGCATAGGTTTGAAGAACTGTTGGTTTCACGTTGACCTGGTTAACTGTTAAATCATACAGATCTGTTAAGTCACAACTCAACAATCCTGTCTAATGTCATTTGACTTTCCCTGAAGATCAGTTCAGACTAGTGTTATCTCTGTTTGGTAAGTTCAGATGGTTACTGGTTAGTTAATAATTAATCAGTAGTTTGGTGTTTGTGCATGATGAGTGTGATGTTTGTTTAGTGTGTGTGTTGTGTGTACAGTAAAGGAGTGTTCACTCTATCAGTACTGGACTTTAAACTGCTGTTTTCTGTCTCTGCTCATCTTCTTGTGCTTCTGTTTTCCATCTCTGGAAACACACACAGTCAGCCGTCAGGTCCACAGGAGAACTCATCACTAATTATTAATGTAGCTTTAAAGCTGATAGAGGAAGTTTATGAGTTCACATACAGTTGCTTGATCACTGACTCATTTATTACTCTCTCCATGATTCAAAACATAGTGTGATTCTAAAATGAAGCAACAACCTCAGAGCTGCTTAATGCTGGTATCAAAATCAAGGAGTTTTGTGCTTTATAGACTCGTCAGAAAGATGGTTCCTGGCCACAAATACAGAGTGAGTATTATCGGGTATAACTGCAGGGAGATCGTTGTGTCATTGTATAATTTGGCCTCAAGATGGCAGTATAATCTTAATCAGGAGAGTATTTATTTTAGAACGATGAGAATTTAAATCAGATGTTGTTTTAGAATGTTAAGTGTTATGAAAGAACTAATAAAAAATAGCTTTTTCTTTAAACATGGTGCACGTGTCTCAGAGTTGTGTCTTCATATGTGTCTCAGAGCTGTGTCTTCATATCTCATGTGTCTCAGAGCTGTGTCTTCATATCTCATGTGTCTCAGAGTTGTGTCTTCATATCTCATGTGTCTCAGAGCTGTGTCTTCATATCTCATGTGTCTCAGGGCTGTGTCTTCATATCTCATGTGTCTCAGAGCTGTGTCTTCATATCTCATGTGTCTCAGAGTTGTGTCTTCATATCTCATGTGTCTCAGAGTTGTGTCTTCATATCTCATGTGTCTCAGAGCTGTGTCTTCATATCTCATGTGTCTCAGAGCTGTGTCTTCATATCTCATGTGTCTCAGAGCTGTGTCTTCATATCTCATGTGTCTCAGAGCAGTATCTGAAGCTGGAGGATGTGACGCAGGGGTTTGTACGACCCTGCATCATGGATGTGAAGATCGGGAGGCAGAGTTACGACCCGTTTGCATCACAAGAGAAGCGAGAACAGCAGATCAGGAAGTATCCTTTGATGGAGGACATTGGCTTCCTTTTACTGGGGATGAGGGTGAGCATCTGTGTCTGAAGTGAAGTATACTTCAGTATACTATAGTATACTATAAACTATAGTTACGCATATTTGAATGACCTCTGCATTTAACTCGGGAACACACACACACCTGGAGCAATGGGCAGCTATCACAACTCTGGGAAAGTGTCTTGCTTAAGGGCACCTCATTTGTTTCCTGCCAACAGTAGGGATCAAACCTGCTTTGGGTTTAAAGTCTGACTCTAACCATTAGGCCATGACTGCCCCACGTGTCTGTGTGTGTGTCTTATTCATCTCATCTTTTTCATCTTTTTTTATTTCTGGCCCTGCTGTGTTTCTCTGCACTTTCCGCTCCGTATCTTACTTCAGTATTATGAAGTGTGATGGAAATGTTATTGCTCAGAGGGAAGTTCAGGAGGCTTATTGGAGTTCTCATTTATGGCTCACTTATGGTAACATTTTAACAGCTGTTTCTCTTTAAATTCCTTAGGGAAGTGAAGGTGCAGAGCTTTGACTTTGGTAACTCTGAGCTATGCTGTCTAAGAAGTCAGCTGTCTATGTAGGCAGTAGACAGCAAGGCAGCCCATTAGATTTAAAACAGTTTTGTTTTCATACTGACATGTTTTCTCTGATCTTTGTCTTTCTCATCTTCAGGTGTATCAGATCAGCTCAGAGAGTTACGTCACTCGTGACCAGTTCTACGGACGCAGTCTGGGAATAGACACTGTTAAAAATGGTGTGACTCATGATCGACTCTTTTCCAAAACCATGAAACTGTTCCAATTTCAGTATCTTAAAACACATGCATAAGTCATAGACATTTATATGCTGTAGTAAATGTTTATAACCAGAACATATTTTAATATTGTATTTACTATTTCAGTTTTGCTAATCTTAGAAATATTTATAATGGGCAAAATTACATGGAGTTTTTATTTAATTATGCTCAGCTCTAATATATATGATTGGTTAGAAATTGCTGTTTGTGAGTAAAAAGTCATGGAGATAAAAATGTAAATTCATTGGTCAAGGTTTGGGCTAATAAAACTGTAAACTGAAAAAGTGGTTTATGTTTATTATATAATCACAAAAAGATTCTCATTGCAGAATTTGGTTTCCACAGGCCTGGCTCAATTCTTCAATAATGGTAAAGAGATACGGAAGGATGCCATTTCCCTGATGATCTCTGAAATCAGAAGCATTCTCCGCTGGTTTGAGAGCCAAACTCAGCTGCATTTCTACTGCAGTTCTCTGCTGCTGGTCTATGAAGGTTCTCTTCACAGAGTCAGTGGAAGAGCTGAGACAGGAGGAGAACCGGTCAAGACATACAGTCAGCCGTACTGTACTGATCTTCTTCATGACGTCTGGAGTGACAGAAACATCACAGGAATGTGTGGCAGTTGTGTAGAAGCAGATGGGGAACCTGGACTGAAGCGGTTTGGACTGGAACCAGCAGTGGTGGTGAAGATGATTGATTTCGCTCATGTGTTTCCTAGTGACAGTCCAGATGAGAGCTACATGTATGGACTGAGGAACCTTCTCACAAACTTTGAGCAGATTCTGAAGGACTCACATCAGTCCTCCTCATTCTGATGCATGACACTGGCATCACTGAAGTACAGTTGATCTGGTCCATAACTCAGGCTAGAAATCTTATGATAACCCAAAATGTTTTTGTCATTTATGGAGCTGGACAGTAATGATGTATTATGATCATACATCGTTGTGATAATAACAATTCGTAATAATAAAAAAGTCTATCAGTCTTCAGGGAACGTCTGTCTAAAGGAAAAAATGTCCTAACAGTATATGTTGAGTGTTGTAGCAAATTGATTGTTCTGTTATGCTGGTTCCAGGCTTGCAAGCACCCCGTTTCTGTGATAACTGTGCAGATAAGCACTGCTCTTAAAGTTAACAATACAATAGAAACATTTTAATGCTTCTGGGATGCTGAAGTGCTCAGTTGTTTATTTCATTTGTGAGTAATTGACGTTGTTGATTTGCATTTGATTTACAAATTAATATTTAACAAAGACGTAAAGTTGATTAACTAAGCCAGTACAAAGTTTTCAGTGATGTAATGGTTATCAATGCTGTATTAAAAAACATAAATAAAAATGAAGTGTGTCATTTCTTGTGGATAAACAGTTATTGGTCTCAGTGTCATTTTAGCCCTCTGTTCTTTTTTAAACTGCAGGGATTTTTTATTTTCCATAATTTTCCCCAATTTGTCTAATTATCTTCCCTGTTTTCCCTAATTTGATTTAACTAAAGACCTTAAAACTGAAAATGAATTTATTTGTCTGAAAATCTCAATATTGCTTTTTTATTAAAATATTTATTTTTTCATATATTCTTTTAAAAGCATGCTTAAAATGTGTTAAAGTCACATGTGTAAAAAATTATATGCTTAATTTACAATTCGTACACGTTTGAATGCTATCGCAGTTGCTTGATATTCAACTTTCTGGCAGTGTGATTGGCTCTCATCGATGCGTGACGTCAGTGTGTAGTCTGCACGCAGTCCGCGTGGAGCCGCTGTTCTCAGCACATGTGCAGCGACTAACTGCGTCCATTCACACCAGTTGCAAGCGAGTTCAGTGAAGTGTAAGTTTATGATTTATATATGTCAGATTATTTCTGTGTGTAAACAGTTTACGATGATGTTGCTCTTGAAACATGGTGGTTAGGTCACTTCTCAGAGTCTGGTGAAGATTTGTGTGTTTATAAACGTATGCATGCATGTATGTATGTATGTATGTATGTATGTATGCATGCATGTATGTATGTATGTATGCATGCATGCATGTGATGTATGTATGTATGTATGTATGCATCCACTGGCTAGGACATCAATGATAATTACTAACTGAAGCTGAAAGCCATTACAGTCAATGTTCAGAAGTTTTATTCTGAAATAGTTCAGTCAAGCTTAACCTTTCATTGAAGACACTTTGATGACATGTTTGTTGCTCGCTCTCTCTCTCTCGTTGCTAATACACTTTTTAGTTTGAACATGACTGAATTCTCTGACAAGCCCTTCAGTCATCCAGCCAGAAGGATGATTGTTTGCACACTGTAAGTTTGACACTGTAAGTGATTCTCCTGTCATGCACACATCATACATACATAAAGACAGGAAGACAGTTAAAAATTGAGGTGGCTGTTGCACTGACTTTCTAATTCACATTTATAATATATGTATTTGTTTTACATTGATAATAGATTTGGTTGTAATGGCCAAAAATAAATATTTTAAAAATGTTATTTACATGGATCTATAAATGTTTAGCCAAGTATGAAATATATGTATGTGTTTTGAAAACATCAACAATGTATTATTAAATATACAAAACGTTTTTCATTCTTTAAGGCAAGAAATCTAAAGAATTAATTTATAATTTTTTCAATTCTTCTATTGACAGGCAATTTTTTTTGTCAGATAGTTTGAATATATTATGATTTAAAATGTGAAATTGTGCAGGTATTGCAGTCATGTTTATCAATAAATTGACTATGAGCAGAAGTTTTTCTCATAAGTTTCTAAATTATAATTTTACTCCTTTAATGGTCTTTATTAAGTGTTTTATACATGTTTCACTGCAGACACTCAGACAGTTTCTCATGTGCTCATTTAAATGATGATTTCTATCTGAGAGGAAGCTGCTGGAATTGTTGTAGCTTTATAATGAGAAATGTACGTACAGGTGTCACATCTGATGATATAAATACGCTGTTGTAAAGCGTGAGGCTGGCGCTGAGGTTCTGTTCTGAGGTAAGAGTTTCTGTTCAGTGGACCAATGCATGTTGGTGCTGTTAGTGTTAGAATCACACACTTCAGTTTGATGTCTTACTGTAGAGCCAAAACATGTTTGTGGTTCTGACAGCCATAAACGCTGCCTTGTTAATTCTATGCTAAATTAACTGCCACATTCCAGTCTTTTCCCTCATTGTTTAGCCCACATATGATTCTTGACAGATTCAGGGAGAGATGAGAAGTGATTGTGACTCTAACTGCACAGGTCTGTATTTACCAGCAGAGGGAGACACTTTACCCTCCAGTCCCTCAAACCTGCTGTTTCAATCATACTGAAAACTGTATTTACCTACAAGAATGTTTTGAATACAGGAATGTACCAACATGTGCTTAAAGGTTGTCTTTGCTTTCTGAATTGAGATGATGATGGTTTTTTTGCGTGGGATATTTTGTTGACTTGTAATTCTGCATTTGCCCAAATCTGCAGTGTACAACAGAGACCACTTGCATACAAGAGTGGCTGATGGCCTGGGCCAGTGATGTGGGGTCTGCAGACTTTATCTATCTGTCTATTACTTATATCAATTTGTATTGTTACTAACATACAAATAGATATTGAATGTGTGCAAAGTTTCTGTGATACAGCAGACCTGCATCAGTCTGACATCAGACACTTGTCAGATCACAGGTTGTCATCTTATAATTACAGTAACTACCACATGACATAAACATGACACGCTTTAAAGTACTGCTTAGAAACAAGTAGTTTAAATTTAAAACTTTGTGAAGTCAAACCCATCACTACTGCACAGCATTCAGTAAGATCTCATTTCAAACATTGCCACTGTCTTTCTTACACACATTGTTTGGGCTGGATAAAAACATTACAGTAAAACACGTTCTATGTGAGTAACATGTCTGCACACACGCAGCGCTCACGCGTGATATTCTGTGTTTCAGGAAGCGTGTTTTAGCATCCAGTGCTGTGTGTGAAGTTATTAATACAGGACTGAAGTAGCTATAGATAATCCTGGATTAAATGTTTCAGAGCTGCTGTTATGAGGTGTGTGAGGTATGTACAGTGCGTATGTGAGACACTGCTGTGTGTGAGGTATGTACAGTGCGTATGTGAGACACGCTGCTGTGTGTGAGGTATGTACAGTGCGTATGTGAGACACACTGCTGTGTGTGAGGTATGTACAGTGCGTATGTGAGACACTGCTGTGTGTGAGGTATGTACAGTGCGTATGTGAGACACACTGCTGTGTGTGAGGTATGTACAGTGCGTATGTGAGACAC
>JAZGTK010008939.1:0-17759 GCA_036877625.1 Ambastaia sidthimunki | reverse complement strand
GCTGAGAAAGGTAACTTATGAATTCAGAGTTTGAGTCTCTCTCTTAATACATTTACATTTATTCATTTGGCAGACGCTTTTATCCAAAGTGACTTACAGTGAATTTAAGGTCTACATTTTTATCAGTACTTGTGTTTCCTGGGATTGAACCCACAACCTTTGCGCTGCTAACGCAATGCTCTACCAGTTGAGCTACAGGAATTTATTACTCTTCTTTCGTGTTAAAATATATATTTGTGTTTCTATCTATGTATCTATCTATCTATCTATCTATATATATATATATCTATATATATATATCTATATAAGCAGGTCTTTGTGAGGATGTGGGTGTTAACTTTCGCTACAAGACATTTCAAGAGGAATGAATCCTCAGAAGCGGCACGTAGAGATTTCAAACAATGCTCTTGTCTTGAGGTTCGATGGGTTTTTATAAACGCACGACGCTTGAACAAAAGAACAAATTCACTTTCCGTACCCATTACAGAGCCATTACAAAAATAAAACCTTCCAGACCGATCAAAGCATTATGACACATCAAAGATTCATTTACAGCAGATTTGTGTGAGTGGCTCTGAATTACAGTTTCCACCTCATGTATGTGCCAATATTTGTAAATTGCTTCTTTTTTCTATTTTTTTATTCAATTTGCTTATTCTGACCCTTCGGATAGACCCGACACCTCCTTAACTGATTATAACATAAAATGGGCCCTTGGTAAGACGGCACCATTTGAGAAGGAGATTCAAGACAAATAATTGAGTCGAGAGAACTACAGAGGTGGAACACGAGAGGTAGAATGAAAGATGAATCATGAGTTTAAACTCCACTAAATCAACTGCTTTCCAGCTACACACTGTGTTCAAGTTTCAGTTCGAACATAAATAACACAAAAGGACATTCCTCTCACTGTCAGAGGTATAAAAATGTCACTCAGAAGTCTCTAATCTGTCATCAGTGGGTTTGGCAACTTCTTGGGGAACATGCCAACGAGAGCTTTGATCAGCACTGAGGTTCTGCACAGTTTACAATCTAATGTCAGTTTCTAAGGAGGCGTAAACACACAGGAAGGCCTCACACATTTAAAAACATTAAAACATCGCCAGTCACGACAGCACACCAGAAAATGTGGGAAGAGAAAATCGTCACACTTCTGAATCGCTCAAGAAATGGAGTTCACACTTACGGCTTGACACGACATGGACAACGTTGTTGATGGTTGGAAATGCACCTAAAATGCCTCAATTTTATGAATATTTGACCATCAATAAGCCCAAAAGTCAGGGCACCTAGGAACCAGCAAACAGGCCCTAGAGACTATTTTAAAGCAAAAACAGCTTTTAGAGAATAATCGCAAAGTATGTTTATCAGCTCTTATGCATTACGTTGATTGTCAATCATCAGACTAAGTACATGTCCTTGTTTTAATCTTTGATAGTCAGTAACCCAAACTTCTCCTGGTGTAATCAGAATTGTTATATTGTATTAAAGGGTGACGGCTGAAGGGCCTCAGAGCTCAGTTTCACTGACTGACTTCTGACAGACCCTCTGTTTAATTTACTACAGTCCACTGTTCTACTTTACGCCTGGAAAATCTTAGATTACGCTGAGCACCGGCGTCCGTTTGGGTGAGATGCCAAACAAAAGCAGACAGGACTGATTGATTACAACCTGGATTTCATTGGATAAGATACTCTAAAGTGCTTTTCAAAAGAACTTCACACATGACCTACAGCTGATGGGTCACAACCCCAAAATCAAGACCACAAATGCAAAAATGAACTGCTAACCGAATGATAACTAAGCAAATGACTACAAGCAAAACTAACAATTAGTAACTTTAAAAAGGAAGGTGATAAACTCTCATATCTTTGGTTGTTGTTGTTGTATAAACAAATTAAATATAAACAAATTAAAGTTAACATTTAAACGTATAAACAACTTTTACTTCAAGGACATCTTTGTTAACTTTTGGGTACTAAATTTCGGTTCTGTGTTTGGTCACCTGATTCCAAAGTCTGATCTGAAAGACAGCCGGATGAGAACCACCGGTTTACCAGGAAGAACTTACAAAGTCAAGCACATGAAAACAAAAACGAGCTACATTTCAACAGGTAATAATGGTGAATTCTGGGATGTGTACATCATGCACTGACTCATGCGAATGATTAAAGACACCATACGTCCTCATCTATTACAAGCTGTAGCTCCTCCACCAAACCTGACAGTAATTACTGATCATCTCATCTAATGGCTCTGTTAGTCCTGACAGCCATCAACACACCGAGTTTGGGTGGGGAGGTAGAGAGCGAGTGTGCGAGCGAGCAAGAGAGAGAGAGGTGATACACTGCAGTGTGTAATTTCAGACACTGTGATCATGGCCAATGAGACAGAGAAGCTGACCTTTTTTGGACCTATTAATCTGGCTAGCCTTGGCCGATTTTAAGCAAACAGCGATGAGCTCACGCTCTGTCTGTCCAATTTCCCAGTGCGTAAATTGGACAGCCGCTTGCACCATTCTCAACTCATTACTGTGTTGCTGAAAGGAAGCTATGAGGTGGTGGAGGTTTTTTTGTGCGTGTCCTAGCGTGTGCGCGTTCACTGGGGATGTACGGTTTGGTCATTTTGACTGCTCAGGTACATCTGTGAAAACTCAAGTATCAGGCAGGATGTTGGTTATATGAGGCGAGTTCTGTTTGTGCTGCTGCTTGTTACTGTCCGAGCTAATCTACACATTCACGACACATTATGTCTTTTATCTTTTCCTGCAAAAACCCAAACATGGTTAAAACAAGATAAATTTGCTTTGTCTCACAAAATTCAGAAGACATTAAGACTTTAAGATCTCACAGAAAGTTTTACAAAAATAAAACCAGATAAAATTGCCAGTGGGTTAAGATAAGTAAATTAAATTCAAGACTTCTTCTCAGACACATTCATTTAACAATGCTTAGATATTTTTAACTGAAAAACCAAGACAAATTGGGAAAGCAACGTGCCGCCACAAACCTTAAAACAACGTGTCCAAGTTAAAAAAAGCAGTCGTGTTATTATTGCATGCTGATCAGTGCAGTCAGTATCCTGCAGCATCTGAATTCATCCTCCAGCAGGATTACTTTGCATGAAAAGGCCTGTTTTCTCTCTCTGGCGTGTGGCGCGGGCGAGCGGAGAGATGCGGTTGCACGAGGAGGAAGCTGTCATAATTGAAACGTGGCCTAATCAGACTCATTACCATTTTGGGCAATTTGCACCACCAAAGATGCTTATTAGGTAACTGTGTTTAATAAAGCGCTCTTTAGAAAGCTAACAGTAATGAGCTGTTTAAAGTCGACTCACAGTGTGATTATGCCGGTGGAAGTGTTTAGCGTGGAGCGAGCAGGCTGCTACATTTAGTCTTGTGCAATGTCATAATTAAGCCATGCAACCTGTTTTCACTGCCTCACAATGGATGTGGCTACGGCCTGTAAAACCCGGGAAAATATTTATAATTACTGATCATTACAGCCCGGGGATTTTTATCTGTGGATGTAAACACAATTATGAGAGCCTCTTGCTTTCATGTGTCTCCAACAGAGGCCTCCATATGACAAGCAGGCAAATAGCGCAGACAGACATTAATTACGTTTATAAATAAAAACAAGCCGTGTTTTTGTTTCAACGTGCCACAGCTCTCCTGCTTGTACTCGTTCTCTTCTGGTTGGGGGCCGGGTTGGGCTTCTAATTCAATCTCTAGCAGAAATCATTACGGACAATTCATCTTACACATCAACTTAAAAGGTAATTTGAAAATTCATGTCGTCCTCGTTTAAAGGCTCCAGAGGTCATCGTTTAACCCCTAATTTACTGGAGAAATTTAGTCAAGGCCCTTTAACTGCCGTGAAGCGCAGATTTCCTTGACTGCATGTGATGATGATGGAGCAGAACGATGTAGAAGCTTCTCTGTTTTCTTTGTTTTTCATTCGTCTTTTCACTACAGCTGTATGTTAAAAACTCACCATATATTCAAAGCCAAATCCTGTGATCCTGTAGCTCAGAAGGTAGAGCACTGCGTTAGCAACGCTAAGGTTGTGGGTTCAATTCCCAGGAAGCACATGTACTGACAAAATGTGTATCCTGAAAAGTGGCATTAGATAAAACCGTAGGCATAAACGTAAGTAAATAAACGCAGTGAATATTGCAATGATTTTACTGCACTACAGACTGTGTAATTGGACTTTTACAGAACCAAAACATGCAACATTTTTATAATATTTTTATATACAAGGATATCGACCAACTCAACCTCCAGACAACCGTCTTTTGTGATTAGTTAATGACCAACATCATCACACGCAATAACACAGCTGCAGTCGCATTACCTGCTGGGCATTATCATTTAATCAAGCAGTCTAAACACAATTAATCAATTAATTACACTTAAACGCATGTCAGAGACTGAAGTCCATCATTTAGTGATTTGGTTAATTGGGACGTGTCTGTGTTAAGAGCTGATACATGACAGAGCAATAACTGAGTCAATGACTTAATGAAGAAACGACTTTTAAATATCTAGATGTGCACATGTGTGCAAACTGTAATAACAATAATAAAACTGGGATAAAATTACAAGATTGTGCTAAGGTAAAGTTCATTTTTTAATATATTTTTATCAATTATATAATAATTTTCTCTATTACAATCTCCAGGCTGTTACATCTACATATTGTTTCACAAAAAAACCGTCAAAATGATTCTGAATCTATTTTTTAACAACTTATATGTACATAAACTTTAGTACTTATATATACTAATGTAGCTTTACATCACTGATCAGACAACACACAGTGTTTCACCAACAATGACTGATTCTCTCAGACTCTTGTGTTTCAAACCTCTCGTGTTGCTCTATGCAAGCCTGACCTGTCAGAAATAAGTCTGTTAATGCTGATAGCGTTTCACCTCAATCAAGCCGTTTTAAAGTGGAAACGGCCACGCAAGCCTTGCGCAAGAACCGAATAACTGAAGTACAAACTCTTTTTTTTGCCAGTTGAGCCGTGAGTTGTCATTCTCACTGAAGCTCAGACCTTCAGGCCTTTCCTCCACATGTCTGTTTAAATTTTCAGACTGAACTTCCCTCTGCAGATCTCAACAGATTTGGGTATCTGACTCGAAACCTTCATTTCTGAAAAACAGCAACAGACTTACAACACACCAGATTTCAGAGAACAATGCGAGTCTGACCACCAGAACTGCACTGTTCACAAACACATTTCAACAGCTGAATTAATATCATAAACTGGTGATACTCACTGGCCAATGGGAAAACAGCAGAAAGTGTTTAACAAAAAATACATCTTATTAATCTTGTGCCTCTTATTAAAAATGAATCTCTAAATATTCTTACACAGCTAGTCTAAAACATTGTTCTGGGAGGATCTGTCACCGTTTAGATATAAGATCAATAAATAAATTGTTAACAACAACAACACAAAAGCAATAAGCCACTCAAGGTTTGTGTTACAGTGATCACAGTTAAAGAGACATGATTCAAAGCAGAAAACACACATTACTACAGTAAATTCACTGTAACACATGGCCACTCTTGGCCTGCTGCTATAAACTATAACTGCCAAAACACTGTCTTTATAAAAACATAATTAGTTTTATGTTTATAAACATACGGATTGAAGTCGCCACAGAACCATTAACAGTCTGACAGCTACAGCAAACAGCAACAGTGTTTTTAACCTCAAACAAACAAACTGTTTAACTGTTTAATCAAATGTTCTGAAACCTGAGCCAGTTTTAAAGCAGAAAGAAGAACGCATTGAAAATTAACCAGAGATCTCACTGTTGTTTTTTATCAATAACTAGTGGTCAACGTATAAACACAGGGTGGCCAGCTGCCAGTAGAATTTTAAGAGAAGCAATCCCAGAATTCATTGCAAAAAATGTATTAAGAGTAATTAACAAATATAGTTAAACTAGTGTTTTGTAATTATTATAATAATGATTCAACACTCACAAAAAACTGCTAGCAGACACATTCATCGGTTGGTGTGACAACCTCAAAGTGGCCAAATATCAACAAATTACTCACCCTGGACGACATATCGTTCTATCACTGTTGACAACACGACTCTCCCGTAACCTTTAAAAAAGTCTTTCACACCAGAACAGTTGCAGCTGACCACATTAAAACACAAACAACCTAAAGTGATCAATCTGCCAATATGGTTGAGAGTCCTGCATATGTGCTTCAGGGACAGAAGCCGTACTGTAGAAACTGGAGGCGTTTAACGTGATAATTTCTGTCTAATGTACCATCTGCTATTGTATCAGTGTCACAGTTAGCATGAAGAAGCGCCACTTTCCGTCTGTGTCCTGATGCTCTCCGAGGCGCGGTATGGACACCAAAGACTTCTGTGCCAAAGCACTTACAAGAGCTCTCCAAAACGGCCAAACACCCCTGCCTGCCGCCCGCTTCCCAAACGAAACAACCGCGGAGAGGAAGAGGCCCAAATTCAACAACACCTGCCAGAGCTGCATTGAAATTTACACTGTGTACTTATCTGTAATGCAGTTGGCCTGTCAGTCATGCAGTCAATTTGTAGAGACAAGGCTGCTCTTTGTAAATCAGTGTAATATTCAGGATTGTATTCTGTGGGAAGACGCATCCCGCTGTGACAGGGCTGTAATCATTTCAATCTGGTAAACACCGATTATGTCTCTCCGGCGTCTGCCTGTTCAACTGATAGTCACGTCTTTCTTCCCCATCCGCTTCTCAATCTACTCATCTGTTTTCCTACTGTTCCTCCAGCACCACACTGCCAACAACATGCTCTCAGTATCAATGTTCTGATTAGCAGCAAAAAACATCTAAACATCTTTAAAACTAAATTAAGTAGCTGAAAATTTGGGCTGGGAGATAATGAGTAATAAACAGAATATCTCCGAGTGTCTCTGAAATGGATGAAAAATAATATTTAACATACATATGACAATAAAGGTCTATTAGATTCTGATAAGGTGGCTATTATAATTCAATGTAATAAAAGCAAATATACAAACTGCTGCTGAATTTAAACAAACACTTATTTTACATAAAATTCACGACAAAATATCTAAAAACAGTGTGTGTGTTTAGACTACACAATGCTGCCTGTAGATTTTGTAACTGACAATATCCACCATGACACAACCTTTAAAAAAGTCTTTCACACTCAACCAGTGGCGGTTTTGGCCACATTAAAACGGGCTGAAGTGATCAATCTGTTTTTGAGTTCTGCTTATGTGCTTCAGTGAAACTGGAGGCGTTTAATGTGATCATTTCTGTCTAATGTACCATCTGCTTCTGTATCAATTATATAAAATATAGAAAACACAAAATGTGCCCTATATAAGGGTGCCGGTATATTTTGAAATAACCACTTGTGTTAATCAGCCGGTGCTGAGATCCATTTCAATCAAACATCTAGTCATGAACAGTCACACTTTTAAAAAAGCAAAAAGTTAAACGTTTTAAAGTTATTTTACATGATTTGTACTGGCAATTTTTATGCTGTGACAGTGTTTACATGTTCTAACAAAATAAAAAAATAGTAAACAAACAGCCTGTCACGGATTCACAGAAAGGAAACTCAGGTGTTGTGTTAAACATCAGCTCTCTGACTTGCAGCTGCGGTATATTAAGAGCCATTTTCAGCGTTCTTGTGCCTTTTTACCGTGACATTAAGACGGCGACAGAATCTGCTTCAGTCTCATCCATCAGTATAACTACAGTGAGCTAATTATTTAGCCCATAACCCAGAGATGATGCACATTACAACAGCAGAAGGATAAATCATTGCCCATGCCGCGCTTTCTGATATTAAGTGGCTTGTAAGTACAGTGGATGCTTCATATTTCAACAGCAGACGATATACAGAGACATGACGGCAGCCGGAGTAATGACTGCCCATTATCTTATATTGCTTGCAATAATAATTTTCAGGAGTCTCGTTCAGTGAAGGCTGGTCTGTCAGATGTTTAGGACAAAGACTTTCTTACGTGATCCAAAAATTGCTTTTTAAAGGTCGTTAAATGAAGATGAAATCATCTGATGGAGGTTTACTCTTGCTCTGTTTAAGAGTCTAAATTTGTCTTAATTTCAGATCAGGTCAATCAATACAGTATGCATGTTATTAATATATACAGTAATGCGTTAAACCGTACGTTCTGTTTCAGTTACATTATAACGTGAATTATAACTCGTAATTGTTGCAAAAACAGACAACAGGAGACAATAAGACTGGACAATAAATTGAACATTAGGGTTGGGGTAGTATATAACCCCACATATGTATATATAGGGTTATATACTATATATTTACATTAACTTTGCTCATTTTCTAAAATTAATTAATGTGAATATCAGGGTGTGTATATACAGGCACTGGTATCTAATAGCATTAATGTGCTAATCAGAATTTTAATCTACTATGAACAGCATAATACACACTTAAAGAGACAGAAAGCTAATGCTGGCCTTGATAGTACTCCACTTAAACACTCCAATTAAATCATAAAATCATAATTAAAACAAATCAAAGATGTTAAAATGGAAAAGGCAAGTCTAGGTACAATTCATTCCAAAGTGGAAAACTCGTAAAAGCAAAAAAAATGCACAAATTCCAAAAAACAGGTCTGATGAATGACTCGGGTCAGATGAACAGTTTTCAAGAGCGTTCGTGCCCTTGCAAGCCACAAAGCTACTTTTTGTAACTCTGGTAAAAACACTGTATATTTAACGGCTACAGAAATGCTCCTTTATGAACGCTTTGAATGTACTGGATGAGTTTGGTCCTTAATGACATAACTCCTCCAAACTTCGTTAATTTAACTGCGATAAAAAGCCATCAAGATATTAAGAATGAATGCTGCCCAAGGACAGCCAATGGCTGCAGTTTTGAGCTGAGAAACATGAATAAACTTGGTCTTTTTGTGGCGAGTTAATTTTGATGGATTCAAATTCAATTAAAAATATTTACATGAAAAGGCATTTAAATAAAGACCTTGTACAATAACAGATAAAGGCCGATTAAATGTTAAACAAACCTTTTCAAAAATTCTTTCATTTACAACAGAAATGTAAAGTCATTAGTGTTGAGATTTTTAAAGATCTTGTGCTGTGAATGATCTCTCAAACAGAAAGATAATCCACAGCTTTCCTGATTAACAGCCACAAACTAAAATGTCAAAATCAAAATCAATATCCATCTCATTTATGGATCATGTTTCCCCTAAAGAAATAATTCACACAAATATTAAATTCTGTCATTGTTTACTCTCTGATGTTGTTCCAAACATTCATACGGTTCTTATGTCATAATATCAGGAGAAGAATGTTTAATAACGTAAAAACATTGTGCCAGTTTTACAGGATAACTGCATTTAAGGGTTAGAACTGACTAGTAAGTATAAACTACTTTTACATTCGTTTTGTCGTATTTGGATCGAAACACATCGTCACTGTGATGGAAAAAAAGTGTGCACACATTTTCCACCACAGATAAAAACAGCATCTTGAATCTGAACAAAATGAGAGGGAATAAACAATGATAGATTTGACATTTTTGGGTGAACTATCCTATTAAATATGACTGATCTGAGGACGTCACATTCATAAAAACAGTGATGAACTTTGTGAAAACCATCACTGTAAGAAGTCACGCTCCCACGTCAACAGAACCTGTTTAGGCAGAAAATAAGAGGCTGACGTCAGTACAATTGGCTGGAAGGTTCAAACCAAACGTAATAAAACTGGACATTACCTCAGACAGAAAACAGTACGCGGCGCAAGTCAAAACAGAGTTTAGTGTATTTCTACCTGCCAGTGTGTTTCCAGCAACTTTGAAGTTTGTGTAGATTCAGCGAGTAGGTGTCTGCATTAGTCTCCTGCGGTTCTGAGAGCTCTGTTATCCTGTTTGAAAGCCATGAATAACCTCTAAAGAACAACCACTGATGCAGTACAAAAACCATCCACATTATGCAAATTATCATCACATAACACCACTCATCTCTCAACACCAAACTTTACAGAACAGCTGAACTCATTTAGACCAAAACTTCATTCTATCAGACAGTTTAACTTGACAATTGTTCAGTACAGAGAAACAATTACAAGTTCCTGTCCCATGAAATGAACAGCCTTAGCACGTTAGTTTGGCTGTTGGCGAGCAGATGTGTGCTGGAAATGTTTTAGAGAAACATATTTTCAAGGTTTCCTCAACTGAACGTTCAACGCTGTGGTACACAAGTGTCCCTCACAGCCTCATTTTCATTCATGTTAAATTATATATGCTGTCTACCCCGATAAAGAGCCATTGGTATCGACTATGGAAACCGTGACGGCTCCAGTATATGCTAGCGAGCATTAGCACCAGCTGTTTGTAAGTCTTGTTGAGCTGAACCTGTCGTGGCTAGCGGGGCGTTTCGGCAGCTGCTCAGGTTTGTCCTCAGATCAGAGCCGTCAGTCTGTTCTGCTGGTGAATACTGAAGTAACCGGCCCTGACTCAGACTCTCAGTGCAGTCCATGCGCTGAATAATGCATCGCTGCCTTTCACAAGAGGCCCTCTGCAGCCATTTCCGAGCTAGATTTAAATGTTCACACTCAATTGAGTCCAGCTATGATAGCTAGACTCCGCTTTGACTTGCACACAAGCACCATTTACGTCCCACCTGAACTCTGTTTTATAAAACTCTCACAGGGGATGAATATGTATCACAGATGTAAGAGAAGTTAAAACAAAAACAAGTTTAGAAACTCTATAGGGGCTGTTAGTCACATCTTACATATGGGCTACGATCACCACATCAGAGAAACGCCCTTAAGCAGAAAAACATTTACATTTACTATTTACAGCGTTACTTATTGATGCCTTCTCGCTAAAGAACACAAAGCTACACAGTCTTTAAAAAGAAACACACTAAGTAAAATGTACCATCTCTTCAACAAGTGAGAACCAGAAGCTGCCATATTACCAATGTTTTCTTACAGAAGAAAAAAAATGAAGCAGAATGATAAAATGGTTTGCCTACTTTTTAATTGAACTCATCTTTACAGTTTCTTTGCTCAAGACAATCAAAATATTAATATTTCAATAACTAGGCAGCGTTTAGGCCTCACAGTGACAGCCATTACAGAACAGCTATTAGTCTTAAACCAACAAAAATACCATTTATCTAAAGCGTGAGCTGAACAATTAGCCATTATTGGGTAGAACATTCAACTGGTTCACCAAACACGAACGACAAACAGTTCCTGAGGAGAAAAAGTCCTCGGGCGAGGTGTTAAGCAAGCGAAACAATTCATTCGGCGTCTCTGGCTAAATTCATCATCAGCGCTCAAACGTACTTGCGCGTCATTATTCAAATGCAAATTTAAATGCTCCAACCTTTCCACATAATCACAGATGATTTTATAGCTGATGAGTTGCGGGTGTTGACGCCGCAGACGCGCGGTCTAATAGCCCATGATGGCGTTCTGCCTGACTAGCGCTTTGCCGTGAAGAGAGACAACTGTTTCACATTTGGCATTTTCCTATGCAAAGTAATAATTCACGAGGTCCCGCGCATACGTGAGACGTCGATATTCTGTCCAAGAGATGCTCATTAAGACGCGGCGCGGAGGGTCAGAGGAGTCCAGCCCATCACTTTACTCTGAAGAACGCTAAACGTCACGAAAGCTACAGGCCAGAGATGTTTTACCGCAACCAATTCAGCCAAATACTGTCTACCAAAATATGGATCACATCAAAACAGCCAAACTTTCAAAACCTACAGAGAGAACAGTACAATGATTAGAAATGAGGACAAGGCAGTATGCAATGGTAAAAATAATATACATTGTTTATATATATCCATACCATATATATATTTATATACGTTCAAGACTTTTGCACAGTACTGTACAGATGGAAACAGAAAGACCCACTTTGGGGTCTGAATCAGTTCTTTCTCTTCAGAGATTACTTACACACTTCAAAGGCGAAGTTCCCAAGACTGTGACTTTACTACACGAAGCCTCGTTGATCAAAATTCACTTCCTCCTGAACATAAAAACTCCACTAAACCCTAAATCCCCATCAGGTGGTCCACACACACACAAATACACAGAGCCATATGTGGTTTATGAAGACTTTTCATAGACGTAATGGTTTTTATACTATACAAACTGTATATTCTACCCCCCATGCTAACTCCACCCCCAAACCCAACCATCACAGAAAACTGTTTTAGATTTTCAAGAAAGATCATCCTGTGTGATTTATAGGCTGACAGGGACCAAAAAAGATGTCCCCACAAGGTCAAAATTTACTGTTATTACTGTACTTGAGGGGACATTTGGTCCCCTGAAAACCAGGACGCCCACAGAATATGACTGCCACCACACAAACAGGAACAAGAAAGAGCAGTCTGCATTTAGCTGGTTAGCACTTCTCGTCTGTGATGGTAAATGGCAACAGAGGGCAGTTATTTGAATTAGAACTCAACAGGCCCGGCCCGTTGCAAATGAAAAGATTACTTTGTTCAGTGGTCCGATGCAGAGCCGTGATTACCTCACTCTTCCCTCATTACCCGCACAGGAATAAAAGCCACTGTGAAAATAACTGATCAGAATTACCGTGTTGCTGTTAACATGCTGTTGATGGAATTAACAACAGCTGTAGCTGCTGATAGTTAAACAGGTTTCTGTGTTTTACAGCTGCCTGAAGCAGAGAGACAGAAAACCGTGTGTTTTAAAGAAAACTGTTACTCCGTTTCAGACGGCGCGTGAAAGCCACTTAGAGAAAACAGTTGGGACTTTCTTTGAAGCTGTTCTGAAGTAAATATCTGGTGTGGCAAAAATATATGGTTCAATTTAAGCCAGAAACACTGAAGTGATTCTATCACTTCTATCTGCACCAAACAAAAAAGTGCCTTTTAATATAAAAATATAGCCAAATATTACCATATGTATCTAAAAAAAATCCATAAAAATTGGGCACAATGTATTTTATTAATATAAAGAAATGTTCTATAATTTTCTTTATAGCCATTTTACCTGTATTTTACCATTTTACCTGTATGTTGAATTTGGCATTAAATTGCATTGTGTTTTAAGATTCATGGAAACGTCTATAAAATTAAGGAATTTCGTCCTTGGCATAAAATAACCAGCACATTTTCCATTTTAGTTTATTATTTTTCCACTGTTGTGCTGTACTGGTTTAATGTCAATGAGAATTCTTAGATCATTCCCTGCATACATTCCTGAAAGAAAAGCGTGACAAATGCTTTATTTTTATCTTCTTTTACTTCTTGCATTGAACATTCTGAACCTGGACCTCATAAGACGCCTTCCAGCCATTTCAGAGCAAATGCACTAATCTGAAGACGACTTACACTGAATATCATCAAAAGACTGAAAATGATTGTGTCTAGTACAGAGCAATACAACAAGGACTGAACTGTGTGTACCAGAGTTGAGTCTCACCAGGTATCACGATCATCCCACGTCCACCAGAAACACAAGATGCAGTCGGAAGATCTTCAACACCCTCTGGTGAAACACTACACTTCAGTTTTGTGTCCTGAAACACTAAAGTGGGATTTTAAGGACAGTCTAAGTTTAGCAGACTTTGCAGGTGCAGGGCAGGTGAGGTAGACGGTCCGCACGAGGCCACAAGGACTGAAGCTCCGATTGCCTCGCCCTTCCACAAATAATAAAGTGTAGACGAAGATGTGGACGGATACCATATAGAAACGTGATGTGTGAGATTTCAGTCTATCATTCATAAATATGTATTTCTATAAAGCCTCTCCACAGCCCTCCTGTTTGATTACTTAACATTTGGTTTCTTGATCTTAGAGACTAATAAAAACTGAAGTATGTGGTGGCTAAAGCGTCTCGGGCTTATGAAATATGTACAGCCAAGTGGCTATTGGATATCTGAATGGAATTCAAATAGCCTCAGCGCCACAGCGGAGGTCCAAAACATCACGCTCTCCTTTACCTAGCTGAGATCGATAGCTTTTAAAACAGCCTGTGAGAAGGACAAGACAGAACATCATGTATGAAATTCATGTTCAAAACTCTCCGTGTTGCAAATGACACTCCTCAAAGAAACCTGTATGCCAGATATCTGTAATATTCACCCATTTTGCTAAATAATTTGTACAGCTGTGAGCGGTTAACTGATCTGGGTTTTTAAACACCTAATGCACATATCAATACCTAGAGACTGTGTGTGACAGATGGCTGATACTGTACTGAAATATTAATTATCTGTGGGCTCCTAAAGTCTGAGACAATTTTTTTTTATTGAAAACGGTGAGCTAGTTTTTAAAATCCTAAAACTTTGAGAAAAATAATGTCTACAGGTCTTAAGGGATTCTCACCCTCACATAATTTCAAACCTGACACAAAACCGTGACAAACAATATGTCATAAAAATATGATATTTTGAGAAATGTCTCGGTGGTTGTGTTTGCTTACAATATGGTGCCAGTAAATGGGGGGCATGCAAAATCCATTAAATTTATGTGTGTGTGTGTACATACACAGAATTTATTTACGGCCCAGAATTCACTGTAAATAGTAATTTATAGAGGAACGACCACTACTAGTCAAGCTATCACCATATTTTATAGTTATTCTAAAATAAACAAACATCAGCTAATATCAGAGTATCACTAATAACTATCACAAGCAAAAACCGACAAGGCTGTTCAATATACAGTCATCCCAAACTCTACTGTAACCTTACTGTAGACCTGCTTACAGTAAAGAACTCACTATCAGAAGATACTCTCGTGATAAATGCCCAGAAAATGACCCTCGGGTCTTGGTAGAACGTGATCTTAAAGTTCAAACTTTTTAAAAACCAAATTCATCAAGGTCAAAACGAGAGGAGCGCAACTTGAGAAAGAAACGAGAGAGACGGCAGAAAAGAGCGAGATAAAAAAAGACTTCTCTGTCATTACAGACCAAATAAACAGCAATTAAGAACTTCGATAATGATTTAATTAAGAAAAGAGCAGAAGAAAGAGAAACGGAGACAGTGAGGTCCCCTGCTGTAAATTGCACGGCACAAACGGTCACTATTGACTGCGGCAGTGAGAAAGGTCAGTCGCAGAATACAGGCCGTACAAAAGGTGGAATGAGACAGCCGAAGCAATCTCTGGCCAGTATGAAATAGAAATCTCAGGGCTACACTCTGTTACAAAGTTACTGAAGTGAGGTAGCCTTGCTGTACAGCAAACTTTAACAAATGAAAGAGGGCTGCTGGGGAAATTGGTTCGCCCACTGACACTCTAACATGCCTCAGTCACCCAAACACAAAAACACCAGAGCACCCGCACTTCTGATTACACTTAACACACCCAACACATAACATCCATTTTCATAACAGTGTTTGTAAGACAGTACTGTACTCCTATTCCTCAAACACTCTGCCTAGGGATCGTCCTAAAACTCAGTATGGTATTCATATTCCTCAAACACTCTGCTTAGGGAATCGCCCTAAAATGTTTTGATTTTGTTGCTTGCCTACATCACAGCTCTGAACGTTCTGGTCATTTTCTCAACCGTCAACATGAGAAGCATCCCGAGATGATTTTAAACAGTACTGAAGGTTCTCGTGTATACTGGAATACCTGCTGCTTTCCCTTTCAACCTAATCATGAAAAAAGAAAAATCTATACGTATGAACCTGTATACTACTATATATATCATATTGTATTACTATATATGTATACATCAGAATTTTAGTTTAGAACCATGAGAAAATTCAGCTTTATATATGTATGTGTTTATACACACACACTCACACACACACACTCATATGTATGTATGTATGTATGTATATACATACATCATGTATTAGATAATATATACACAATATAAATACAATATAAATATAAATATAAACAGATCTTTGGAGTGATAGTAACACATTTTGACAAGGAAGTGAACTCCTGCCTTTGCAAGCAGTTTGGATTTTTCTGCCCACATATTATGTTGATTCTGAAGTGTGTAGATCTGTCCTCCGTGGTCTCATTCCTAACATGACTACACTACAGTTCTGACAGAACCTAGCAAAAGGAGATGCACTCAGTAGACTTTTGGCAGGTTAAACAAAACCAAATCTCCCCTTCTCCATCAGTGTTGAGTTTCCACTGCACAGCGAGTTCCCAGCAGCCTCTGCTCTCTGCCGGGGCCCTGACACAGACAGATCGCTCGCTCTCAGAGAGAGTGATACCTCACGGCCGGGGCTCTCCTGTCATCCGCATATTGATTTGACAAGAGAGACAAAAGGTAGAACTTACAGCTAATGCAATTGTGAAGACAAATGCTCGGCTGAGCAAAAAGAAAGAAAGAAACAGATCGAGAAGAGATGGGAAGGATTTCTGACGGCAAACACTCAGATAAACAGCAGGAGGGAGAGTCCCAGCAGCTCTGTTCGTGGTCAGAAAAGATCACGTTCATTCTATCTGCGTGTGATGGAAAAGGCGTCTGAAAATACGTACGGCATGCTAACGCTCTCAAATGTTTATGTTTTGTTGCGTGTAGGGCTGCGATGATACCCGAATGATTAATTGATTCCAGTACCTTTAAAATTAAGATTCTCAATTAATTTCAACACCTCAGCAAAACTAATATTCTGTTGAACACACACCTTTTTATTATAAATATTACTGATACACTAAAACAATATATTAAAACAGCTATTTAGCCTTTATAAACATTGCAAGTTTTTCACTAAAGTAATTATTCAAGCAAACAAAGAATAATTGTTCTTTGTCTGTAATAAAGAACAAAGAAATACGTTAGGAACTGTTTTTTGTCTCGTCAGCATCGCTGTTTGATTAATATTAACATATTAATAAACAGCAGCAGGTCTATTTGGCTTCATTTACAATGCAGGACCTAATACACACAAACAATATTTTGACAAATCTGATCGTTTGTTGTCCGTTTACATTCACTTAAAGGGACCGTCACCCCAAAAACAAAAATTCTGTAGTCATACTGTGTGATTTAAGAGCAGCCTCGGACCCCATTCACTTCCATTGCATCATTTCTCCATATAATGCAAGTGAATGGTGACCGAGGCTGTCCATCACTAACATTCTGCTTAACATCTGCTTTTATGTTCCACGGAAGAAAGTGCGTCAAGAAAACAATGACAGAAATTTTATACGCATCCATGAAAGTTACACGATTTTGAGAATCGTTGCCCATAACCTCAAACGTCAACTCTGTGAAGACCATTAACACAGAGATTAATCAAACGGTCAAACAGGAGGCGTTGAGAGGCTGCTTTTAACCTCACGCATCAGAGTGTTAATAAATATTAATAGCTTTCATTCGCACGCCACTTTTAACTCCATTTAAGAGCTATAAGGGCCGCGTCAGCGCGTTTGCGTAGCGTTCAGATCACGGTCTCCAGCGGTAAAACCCGTTTGACAGAGACACTGACGATCTAAGTGGCTGAATATTGAATTGACATTTCCAGCTTGTCTCCGATCAACCACAGTTTTCCTTTACAAGTCCGTGAAGGATTGCAAATAAAGCTTCTCGTTACTGTTCTACTTCTCCGTTAAATATCCCGTAATCACGGCGATGCAGATTTACAGGCAGATGGCTGGACATCTTAATGCCAGTAAATCGAAAACGTGAGCCAGTAACGGAGATTTGAAGGACAGACGAGCAGACAGGATGCTGAGTCTTAAAAACAGCACTGAGGAAAAAAAAA
>JAZGTK010008938.1:0-17760 GCA_036877625.1 Ambastaia sidthimunki | reverse complement strand
GCGGCGTGTGTGTGTGTTTGTTGGCCGTTTGAAGATCGGCGTGTGTTTGTTTGTGTTGGCCGTTTGAAGAGCGGCGTGTGTGTGTTTGTTGAGCATTTCAAGAGCAGTGTGTATTTTTGAGTGTTTGAGAAGCAGTTTGTGTATCAAGTGTTTGAAGAGCAGTGTGTTTGCGCTGGGTGTTTGAAGAGCAGTTTATGTTTGTATGTTTAAAGAGCAGTGTTTATTTTTGTGAGTGTTTGAAGAGCAGTCTGTGAGTTTTTTGAAGAGAAGTTTGTGTGAAGTGTTTAAAGAGTGCTTGAAGAGCAGTGTTTTATGTTGTGTGTTGAGTGCTTAAAAAGCAATTTGTATGTTGAGTGCCTGAAGAGCTATTTGTGGATTGAGTTTTTACAGAGCAGTGTTTGTTTTTGTGTTAAGTGTTTGGCGAGCTGTGTTTGTTTGTGTTCAGGCATTGTCCAGCAGTGTGAGCTCAAGTAAGCTTCCCAGCAGCACGGCTCCTCACGAAACATCCTTTGGAGAGGAGGTGGAGGTTCACAGTTTACTGGTGGTTGATCAGCACACATTTGAGGGTATTTATGGCAATTCTAACATGCACACTACTTTAAATGTGTACATGTGTGAATATGCAGTCATGTAGCGTTGTGTGTTGCAGTGCTGCATGCGCATCAGTTCCTGCAGAGCGAGTATGCTCTGAGCATGGTCTCCTGTAAGCTGGGCCGAGATCCTGCAGTTTACTTTATCGTTGGCACAGCAATGGTGTATCCTGAAGAGGCGGAGCCTAAACAGGGCCGCATCATCGTTTTTCACTATACAGATGGTAAGAGTGTATTACATTTATTAACACCTTAAAGCAGTGAGGTTCTTAAAAATGTCAGTTTTTTTGTATTTGTTGGTTTCACACATTTATAGTATTAAATAATGTCAGGTGAAATTACCAAGTGAAACACACTTTTCTTCATATAGTGGAGTGTACACAGTTAATTATCTTCAAACCTATGGTTTCACTTTTTTTTTTAAAGTTTGAATATCACAGTTTTCTAGCCATACTATTTTTTTTTTGTTTTCTCAAGAATGTATGCATGTCCTGCATATGCAATGTATGTCTTTTTTTAGACTTTATGATCTCTGGACCATTTCCTCACCATTTATGACTTTGTTGCACAAAATAAAAATTCTGAATGTATCAGTTTAATTCAATTTAAAAGCACTTGTCGTAGAATAAGTTTAAGTCAGTATGAATTGTGTTTGAAAGTTGTATTGTCCTGATGTTTTTGTCTTGTATTTGTAGGTAAACTGCAGACAGTTGCAGAGAAGGAGGTGAAAGGGGCCGTTTACTCAATGGTGGAGTTTAATGGCAAACTGCTCGCCAGCATCAACAGCACTGTGAGTTCACAGGTCGTGTGATGGCTTCTGAATACACTTTATTTCCTGTACGAATGTGTATGCATGTGTGTGTGTGCGCAGGTCCGTCTTTATGAATGGACAGCAGAGAAGGAGCTCCGCACTGAATGTAATCACTATAATAACATCATGGCTCTGTATCTGAAGACTAAAGGAGATTTTATACTGGTGGGCGACCTAATGCGCTCGATCTTGCTGCTTGCTTATAAACCCATGGAGGGCAGTTTTGAAGAGGTGAGCAATCCCGGGAGATTTATATTAATTGTTTCTAATGAAAATAAAGCTGTAGTTTTTAAAGAGCCCTCTCTCTAGGAAGAAGTATTTTCTGTTGGAGAGAATATCTCCTGCTGTGGACTTTCTGCTTTATAACTTCTACAGATTCTTTACATGTACAGACAGCTGCATTACACACTAAAAGAAAAATAAGATTGCAAAGCAGTAGTAGGTAATGTTTTCTGACTGTGTGAATTGGAACAGATTGCCCGAGATTTTAATCCAAACTGGATGAGTGCTGTGGAAATCTTGGATGATGACAACTTCCTTGGAGCAGAAAATGCCTTTAACCTGTTTGTCTGCCAAAAAGATAGGTAACACACCTCATACCTGACAGATCATAAAAAATGATAGTTAATCTAACAGTGCTCTTTGCATGTTACTTCAAGATACTTTGAGGTAAATACTATGATACTGTGATATGATACAAGAGACACATACCACAGACATTTTGGAGCTACCGTAGTCTTGATTTAGAGTTTAATTTACATTAGAATGTAAATGCATGCATTGTACACCCAGGCAACACAGGGTGCGTGAAAGTAGTTGAATTTTACACATTTTTACAATTTTTAAAGTTTTGTTACAGCACTGCCAAAGCCAGAACAAAACAGTGCTACTGATTGGAGGTAAAGCAGTTCGAGAATGATTATTAAGGGACTGTTCACATATTGTGTTTTTTGCAGGCTCAGAACATTATTTTAACTGTAGATGCGTGGCAAGCACGCTCAAACAGAGAAAGATGTGGTTCTGATGCTCGTGCGCTTTTCAAGCTATTTTCTTTTCCGGTGCGTCTTTACTGCAACAAGATAAAAAAAACGTAACTTTTCAGAGTGCCACAAGCTTATTGCAGGTCAAGTGACAAGAAACAAAATTTAGCTTTACCATTTTTGTATAAACAGTGAAAGCCCTGTGTAGATGGAGGAACAGCTGGTCATAGCGTAAATAAATCTGCAAGGAATTTTCAATGCTGAAAGTCCAGTTTGCTGAAATTATTTGGTTTGTCATGTTTAATTTGTGTTCTTAATCATTAAAATAATAATAAATTATACATTAATAAAATAATCCAAAAAATTGTTGAAAAGAATAAACACATTAACCCATAGTATCTTAGTAGGCGTATCTTAGTAACCATAGTAGGCGTGTGTAGCACACTCAAGCAATCATTGATTGCATTGAATGAATATCTTGCCTAAATTTAAAATAATAGATATTTAAAATAAAATGTGCTGTAAAAAAGTCCTGGAAAGTCCTTAAATCTGATGTTCATGAAAGAGTGGGAACCCTGGCAACATTTTCATGATGTGAGTTTTCTCAGCCTTAAAACTAACCCTTTTATTTTACACATCTGTAGAAGCTGAACACTCGCTAGACTGTTTTACCTGTCTTTGAGTTTATATTGCTAGAGTAAATTTGATCACTTTCTGTTACTATTGATGTTTGGCCAAGAACAGAGAAATAAAGACACCAGGAAACTGACAGAAACTCCATATACAATAATTAGGAGTCACACAGAATATTGAGTTCAGAACTGGCTGCCGCTATGCCGCTAATTTATGCTAAGATCACATAAATTACAGCATAAACGCACGTTCTGACACGTTGGCCACACAAATCTGACCAACCTGTCCTGTTTGTCCACCAGTGCGGCAACCACAGATGAAGAGAGACAACACCTACAGGAATTGGGCTTGTTTCATCTGGGGGAGTTTGTCAACGTGTTCTCACACGGTTCTCTAGTTATGCAGAACCTGGGAGAGAGCTCCACCCCCACTCAGGGCTCTGTGCTCTTTGGCACTGTCAACGGAATGATCGGTAAAGAAGATCTGTCCCGTTCACTCTCTTACCTCTAAATACACACACAAGTCCTTTAATTCATAACATTATAATCATAGCCACCAGTCTGATGGAGAGACTTGTTTTTTGTAATAATACATTAGACTAAACTAGTTTGGTAAATTGTCAGTCTTGATTACTTGTACTGAGTTTTTGGTTATACTGTCCCTCCTAATATGAGCCATTGAACATGCTGGTGGGTATTGGTGTAAATGTGTGGTTTTAATATGCCTGTAGGTGTTTGTGTGTAAATGTGTGGGTTTTCATGTGTGTTTCAGGTTTGGTGACATCACTGTCAGAGGGCTGGTACAGTTTACTGCTGGACCTTCAGAACAGACTCAGTAAAGTCATAAAGAGTGTCGGCAAGATCGAGCACAGCTTATATCCTTTAACGGAAACATTTTCTCGTAGGTCTTTGTACCATGAGCTTACATTTGTGTGTGTTTGGTGAATGAACACTCTTGTGCATTAGCTATGATTGTTATTTTTACCATGTTGGAGTCCTTTACTCTAGCGCCACCTGGAGGTCATTCCATACAGAGCGCAAGACTGAGCAGGCCATGGGATTCATAGACGGAGATCTCATTGAGAGTTTTCTAGATTTGGGTCGCGCCAAGATGCAAGAAGTTGTCAGCACAATGCAGGTAACAATTACTGTCCATTCTATTGCCTTCAAAACAGCATCAATTATTATCGGTACACTTGCACAAAGTCAGGGGTTTTGTAGGATTGCAGTCAGGTGTATGATCAATGAATTATACCAAACAGGTGCTAATGATCATCAATTTCACATGTAGGTTGAAACAGTCATTAACTGAAACAGAAACAGCTGTGTAGGAGGCTTAAAACTGTGAGGAACACTACCAAGCTGAGCTACCAAGGTGAGGTGGTGGAAGACAGTTTCATGTCACCGGTCATAGACCATGGCAAGACCGCACAGCAACTGGCAAAGTTGAGGATCGTAGTTAATGTGATCGTAGTTATAGTGGTCGGCCAAGAAAACTTAGTGCAGCAGATGAAAAACACATCAAGCTTATTTCCCTTCAAAATCGGAAGATGGCCAGCAGTGCCATCATCTCAAAACCAGCGGAATCCAAATACACTCATGTACTGTCTGAAGAAGTCTGACCAGAAGCGACTCAAATATACACAAAAACATAGGAACTGGGGTGCAGAAAAATGGCAGCAGGTGTTTTGGACTAATGAGTCAAAATTTGAACTATTTGGCTGTAGCAGAAGGCGTTTGTTCACTGAAGGGCTGGGGAGCGAGCGGTACAATAATGTGTCTGCAGGCAACAGTGAAGCATGGTGGAGGTTCCTTGCAATTTTGGGGCTGCATTTCTGCAAATGGAGTTGGAGATCCGGTCTGGATTAATAATGGCCTCACTGCTGAGAAATACAGGCAGATACTTATCCATCATGCAATACCATCAGGGAGGCGTTTGATTGGCCCCAAATTTATTTGACAACGACCCCAAACATACAGCCAATGTCAATAAGAACTATCTTCAGCGTAAAGAAGAACAAGGAGTCCTGAAAATGATGGAATGGCCCCCACAGAGCCCTGATCTCAACATCATCAAGTCTTTCTAAGATTACATGAAGAGACAGAAGGATTTGAGGAAGCCTACGTCTACAGATGATCTGTGGTTAGTTCTCCAAGATGTTTGGAACAACCTACCTGCCGAGGTTCTTCAAAAACTGTGTGCAAGTGTACCTAGGAGAATTGATGCTGTTCTAAAGGAAAAGGGTGGTCACACCAAATATTGATTTTTAATTTTTCTTCTGTTCATTCACTGCATTTTGTTAACTGATAAAAATAAACTATTAACACTTCCATTTTTAAAACCATTCTCAGTTTACAGCATTTTTTCACACCTGCCTAAAACTTTTGCACAGTACTGTATAAATAACAACATTTTCCTGTAGTTCATGTCAACTGCAGTGGCACAGTTCCACCTAATGTTTAGTGTCATATGAGGCAGGTAAGGATCTCATATGTTTTAAGTATGATGTTCTAACAGTGTGGCTTCGATATTTGGTGATGTTCTCAGATTGATGACGGCAGTGGCATTAAGCGGGAAGTGACAGTGGATGAGATTATTAAGATTGTGGAGGAATTGACACGGATTCACTAACCTGTTGGAGCGTCACAGATCTGTTCAGAATTATAAATAACAGCTCATAAGCAATCACACACACCCACATTTATATGAGGATTTGTCATCATTTTCAATAGTTTTAATAAAGCGTTTGTCATTGTGTTTCTCTGTTCCTTAATTTTAATAAAGTTTCTGTCTATAGATTTGGCTTGATGTATTTTATGAAATGTGTGTATGTGATATGATTAAAAGCTTTGAGGATAGTAGTACAGAGAAGATCTTTCTGACTAATGACACTGATGTTGAATGTTCAGTCAGACAGTCATTATGATTTTAATGTGTTTTATGATCATGAGAAACTGATGTTGTGTTTCCTACTACATTAACAAATAAAAATAAAATGGACAAGCAAAATTGAGTTTAAATTGAGTGGTTATGCAGAGTTGTGTCAGAAATCAGTTTTATTAAAGAAACTGCTGGGCAATCACAGAATGCTACAACTGATTACAATCAAGTGACAAAGACATGTATTAAGATGCACAGTATGTGGTGTGTAACTGCTGCTTCCATGCAAGCAGGCTGGATTGTATGACTATCCAGGTAAACCTGAACCTCTCCTGTTTTTGTCTAAAATGTCTGAATGTCCTTGCACTGGACAAAATGTCACAGCAAGTGTAAAGACAGACAGAACAAGCACAATCTTTTAAATGAATAAGCCATTATTGAACTGATTAACTGAGGACTAATCCTGAGGCAGGAGTTCTTAACCAATGGCACAACGTTGGGGGTGGAACTTCCTGTTTGTTCTGACTAATGGTAGGTGGGGCGAGTGTTTGGGAAGGGTGTCTGAAAATGTGCTGCACTTCTTTTTGTGGCCACTAGTGGCAAAGAATGACAGACAGTAAGTGTTCAAGCTCCAGTGACAGTGTAACTTGTGCTCATATTTTACCTGGTCATTAAACTGGAAAATTGTGTTTGTTCCTGAACCAATAATTTATCAAATAAAACCAATACCAATTCTTTCTGTTTTATCTATCTCCAGCTTCTGTCTGACGTCATATTCTTTCAGAAAATATACACGTCTTATGTACAAATCTATGATGTTAATATCTCGCCTGTTAAATCTGTTGGGAACTCAACCCCCTTTTCTTTAAATGTAAATGCAAATTGAGTTTTTTCTAAATGTAAATTAAGGGTTGTGGTAGATGTGATCAATTTCCATTGTTCCATTGTACCAATTACTGTGTAGATGATATCCCAAATGGTAGGGTGATAATGTCGTCTTACCAAAAGTCTTCCTGAATGTAAATTACAGTCACATATAACCTTTGATCAAAGCTGATTTCTGAAGTCTCTCTGCCGCTTCCTCATTGTAATAGAATTAATGTTAATTCAGGTGTTACACAAATATGGCTGACCAATATGTCTCTATGATAATTAAGCCTTTTAAGAGGAGATGAGCTTGTCCTAATTTTATCTTGGAGTGGAATCTGTTTAGAGGCAGTCTGTAATTTCTTACAAAATGTATACAGTTAAAAAAGCCATGACATTAGATATCAATCTCTCTAATCACTGATTAGCACTGCTCCAAGATTAATACATGAAAAATAATATAATAATAAATTGTCTATTAATCATTCACAATAAAGATCTGTTTATAATTGTTACTTTTTGTTACATTCTTTAAATGGTATCAAACTATAAAATCATGTTGCAAACAGCAGTGTAATTAAGCAGTTAATGAAGTAGAGGCACATGGGAAGCAGGGCTGAGAGAGCAGAAAGAAAGACAACACAATTGTTGTCCTAAGGAAATTAATTGGTCCAGTGTGACAGTTCTGGTTTCAGCCAAGTCTCTATGCATAGCATGTGTCCACTTTTCTTATATCTATCTTTGCGAGGACAAGTGTAAGCAGTTAGACCTGCAGAGTTTAGCTCTAACCCTAATCAAACATCTGAACCAGCAAAGTCTTACTTGGCAGACTTCTAGGCAGGTTTGTAGACTAGACTTACTTATTCTTATGGCAAAATATTAAATATTTGCTCTCTTTCTAGGTCACTTTGAATAAATGTAAATGTAAGGCAAATTGGAGCTTAACTCTGCAGGACACTGGCCCTGTCACAAATAAACAGTTTTTGACCACCAGAGGTCACCAAATTTCTCTCTATGTTGTTGACTTTGCCCAGCCTTTCTATGTTGTTGACTTTGCTTTGCCTCTGCTCATCTGTACCTCATTGACTCTCTGTCATGTGATCAATTAACTCGTTACCTTTAGTGTATTTAAACCCTGCCTCATGTCCATGTCTTTGCTAAGTCTTTGTCTTCAATTAGGTTGCAAACACCTGGTCTCCTGAATTCTCTGCCTGCCTCTGTGTTAATGATTTTAGGATTTCCCTTTGGATTTGTTCGCCTTTATGCTTGGACTTATTTTTTTGGTGTTTTTTTTCTGTTTTGTTTCTTTGGAACCTTTTAATAAATCTTTTGGGCATTACCTATGTTGCTCTGTACCTGGGTTCAATCCTTGCATTGTGACAAGCCCTCTAGGAGCAGAATTATATACCTTTGTCTAACTGCTAATATTCGTTCGTCAATATCAGCACACACATTCTTAGATGTAATATTTAGATTTTCTGTTAAGTGTAAAGAGTATAAAATCATTTGCAGAAGAACTACAATAATGTGCCTGGAAACACATTCATACACTGAGTGTTTTTGTGACAGGCATGTGAAGAAATTTGAGATGGCAGCAGTTTGTTCAAAAGGGTGTTAGACACTAAAGGCTGAGCTGGAGGTCACAGTGTTGTATTTCTTACAGCTGTCCACCAGATACCAGGATTCTCCAGCAGGAGTCTGGCACACGTGTAGCATTGTACACATGAAACCAGTCTGTGTGATTGGTCACTCCACAGCAGTGAGTACACATACAGATTCACTGATGGGCAGGAGACAAATCGTTGTCAATATTTGGTGTAGCAACACCCTCCTCACAAGACTCCAGCTAACACGCAACATTCTCAGAACATTGGCTAACAATCTCTAAAAGTTTTCTCAAAGTTATAAAAATGTTCTTGTAGTAGAACATGTTAGTGGAACTTTTTTTAAAAGTGATATGTAAATCAAAAACATTTAAGTTTTAGTGGAGATTAGAATTTTAAAAATGGTTGAATAATGTTCTTATAACCAAGCAATAATGTTTATACAAGCTCTAAATAACTGGATCAATCTAGAACACACAGAATCACACTGATGTGCCATGTATATTCTTTAGTATCTTGGAATGTATGCTTTACCCCTGAATAAGGTTCTGAATACAGAAAAAATGATTCACTCTCTTTTTTTAGGATTTGGTACTAAACTGGACATTCTTTTAAATGAATTTTACAGTTTGCAAAGTATTCAAAATATAGGTCATGATCCCTGAAAATTTGACTCCCTGTGATTTGATCTCTCATACCTTGATAACATAACTTGGCATTTGTTTTACACAGTCAAGCAGACAGGTGTAATGATATCACAACAACACTAAGATTAATTATTGATCTGAATTCAATGCAACCATTTACACAAAGTATTTATAAGGATTTATAAATGTATAAATTAAGGATTCCTGAATAAAGCCTATTGCGTGACAAATATGAGCACACAAGCTGTCTGTATGGCCATGTAATATCATTGCTGCTGGCTGGTGTGTAAGAACAAGAATGAGTAATGTGAAATATTTATTCATCAGAAAATAAAAGAACAAGAAAAGAAAAAGTATTATTAGAGTAAATATAACCATATATGCTAACCAGTTATTCACTATTATAGTCACTATTGCCTAGGCCTAAAAGTGCCCACATATGGTTTCCTATTTGACACGAAAAAATACATGTGATAAGGCCCCTGACTTCCATTTAGTTAAACAAAAGCCTATTTTAAGACCCTAAATTTCTTTTGAGTTAACAGGGTAATACATTTTATGGACATGAATTGCATTGACAACCCTAGGATCTGACTATGTATATATATGAGCAACGTAGTGCGGTGAATAATTAGTAGTGCAAACAGTGCAGTAAATGGTATTATTACAATAATCAGTACTTAGGTGCAAATTGTGCAGTAAATGTATAAATATAAATAATCCGGAGTGCAAATGAACGTGTAGACAATCCAGTAGTGCATTGATGGTCCTCAGTCTGCTGGTTCTGGTCCGCAGGCTCCTGAAGCGCCTGCCGGAAGGCAGGGGAGAGAACAGTCTCAGAATCAGAAAGAGCTTTATTGCCAAGTATGCTTGCTCATACAAGGAATTTGTTTTTGTGTCAATGGCTTCCAGTACACAGAGACATCACACAGACAATAAAAATAGGATGAGAATAAAAAATACACATATGTAAATATAAATAGACAAAAAAAAAACAAATATATATATATATAGAAAAATAAATTGAGAAATAGATAAGTGGTATGTACAGTTGTGCTATAGATAATAGAATAGAATAGAAAGAGATGTAGGGATGTATTAGGATGGAGGTGGTAACAATTAAATATAAGATTATTGCACATTTTTATTGCACAATGGGGTGAACATTTAGCTGTTCATAAGATGGATTGCCTGGGGGAAGAAACTGTTCTTGTGCCTGGTTGTCCTGGTCTTTGGGGCTCTGTAGCGCCGGCCAGATGGCAAAAGTTCAAAGAGGGGATGGCTTGGATGTGAGGGATCCAGAGTCATTTTCTGAGCTCTTTTCCTCACTCTGGATGTACACCAATAATCCTCTCGAACCGTTCGAACCGTTCTCTGTAATCTTCTGGTGTCTGATTTTGTAGCTGAGCCAAACCAGACAGTTATTGATGTGCACAGAACAGACTCGATGACAGCTGAGTAGAACTGTTTCAGGAACTCCTGTGGTAGGTTGAATTTCCTCAGCTGACAAAGGAAGTACAACCTTTGTTGGGCCTTTTTACAATGGAGTCGATGTGAGTGTCCCACTTCAGGTCCTGGGAGATGAAAGATCCCAGGAACTTGAATCTCTCCGCTGTAGCCACAGTGTTGTCCATGATGGTGAGTGGGGAAAGTGCAGGGGGGTTCCTCCTGAAGTCCACTATCATCTCTACAGTTTTGAGTGTGTTGAGCTCCAGGTTGTTATAACTGCACCAGACAGCCAGCTCTTTAACCTCCTGTCTGTAGGCAGACTCGTCACTGTCCTGAATGAGGCCGATGAGAGTTGTGTCATCTGCAAACTTCAGGAGCTTGACAGAGGGGTCTTTAGAGGTGCAGTCATTGGTGCAGAGGGAGAAGAGCAGTGGGGAGAGAACAAAACCCTGAGGGGCGCCAGTGTTGGTGGTGCAGCTGCTTGACATGAATTTCCCCAGTCTCACCAGCTGTTGCCTATCTGTCAAAAAGCTGGTGATCCATTGACAGATAGGGCTGGGAACACAGACTCCAGAGACCTGCTGAAGATCTGTAAGAAGATGGGGGCCAGCTTGTCAGCGCAGGTTTTTAGATAGGCTGGTGTCATACCGTCTGGGTCTGGTGCTCTTCTTCTTTTGTTCTTTTTGAAGACCTGGCGCACGTCATCTTCGCTGATTTGAAGGCCAGGGGGGGAGTTGCTGGAGGTCTTAATGGTTGTGAAAACAGATAATCAAAATGGGTGTGTGGGGTTTCAAATCTACAATAAAACTCATTCAGGTCTTCAGCAAGTCGTGGTAAACCATGGCTTTCATTGTTGAATTCATCATTGTTGAATGTTATATAAATTCTGGTAGGAATGCATATATCCTCACAGAAACTGATATAGGATTTTACAGTCTCTGTGAGCTCGTCCAGATCGGTGGCAGCAGCTTCAAAAACACTCCAATCAGTCCATCCGACACAGGCTTGTAAAGCCCGCTCTGTTTCGTTGGTCCATCTCTTTACAGTCTTTACTACAGGTTTAGAAGATTTAAGTTTTAGCCTGTAGGTTGGTATAAGATGAACCAGACAGTGATCAGTAACGGCAGGCTCACGTTTGCTTGCGGTGGAATTTAAACGCTCACGAGAATGAACGAGCAAAACTCTCACGGCGAATAGAACGTCTTACAGTTAATGAAAAACGCTTCTAGATTGGAACAGCACATCTTCTTAACACTGTTACATCTGTACACCACCTCTCATTGATGTAAAAGCACGTCCTGCCGCCACGCAATTTCCCCGTTGATTCTGTGTCGCGATCGGCTCTGAACAGCTGATGTCTGTGGGCGGTACTGTCCAGTAGTGCATTGACGGTCCTGTAATGTAGATAACAGAGTGTAACAGTTATTAATGTAATTAATGGAGGGTGTAGACGTATATGAGAGTGTAGTGGAATCACTGTGTGGCAGAGTTCAGTAAGGAGACAGCTCTTGGAAAAAAGCTGTTCCTCAATCTGCTGGTTCTGGTCCACAGGCTCCTGAAGCGCCTGCTGGAAGGCAGGGGAGAAAACAGACTGTGGGCGTGGTGAGAAAAGTCCTTGAGAATACTGCTCGATGCAGACAGTGTTTATTTGTCCTCAATAGCAGGGAGTGGAGTTCCTGTGATGTGCTGGGCGGTTTTCACCACCCGCTGCAGTGCCTTGCGCTCCACAACAGAGCAGCTCCCATACCAGACTGTGACACAATTGGTTAGGATGCTCTCTATTGTGCAGCGATAGAAGTTCGCCAGAAATGCCAAGCTGAAGTCCACAAACAGCATTCGTGCATAAGTGTTTTTATTGTCCAAGTGTGAGAGTACAGAGTGCAGCGCTAGGAAAATGCATCCTCTGTGCTCCTGTTTCTACGGTAGGCAAACTGGTATGGGTCTAGTGTGTGCGGGACAGAGTCCTTTAGGTGTGCCAGGACCAGCTGCTCAAAGCACTTTATAATAATGGTTGTCAGTGCCACAGGGCGGTAGTCATTGAGGCATGTTGGACCAGAGTGTTTCGGCATTGGCACAATGGAGGTGGATTTGAAGCATGCCGGCACAGCTGCTTGAGCCAGGGACATGCCAAAAATGTCTGTAAAAACCCCAGCAAGCTGCTCTGCACATGCCCTGAGTACGCGTCCGGGGATGCCGTCTGGTCCAGCAGTCTTGCACGCATTGATCTGGCTCAGTGCAGTGAAAACATCTGTGGAGGCCACATGTGTCGAGGGTCAGAGTTGGAAAAGTGATCCTCTAGTTTTAGCTTGTAGCGGTGTTTGGCCTTTTTGATGACCCTCTTCAGATTTGCCCTGGAAGTGCTGTAGGCCTGTGCATTACCTGATCTGAAGGCTGTGTTGCATGCTTTCAGCAGGAGGCGCACCTCCTTGTTCAACCATGGCTTCTGGTTTGGGTATGTGGTGATCTCTTTCTGGGTTGTAACACTGTCAACGGTGGTGTTGATGTAATCCAGAACAGAGGTGTAGCTGTCTATGTCCGTGTGAGTCCCACATGTTACCTGAGAGACAAACATACTCCAGTCTGTATTTTAAGACCTGTTCTGGAGTGAGAAGTCTGCCCCCTCTGGCCACACTTTGATGTTCCTCACTGATGGCTTCACACGGTTGATGAGGGGTGAATACTTGGGGGTGAGAAACAAAGAAAGGTGATCTGATTGTCCGATGTGGGGAAGGGGGTCACAGTGTAGGCTTCAGCCATGTTTGTGTAGACATGGTCCAAAGTTTTGTTTCCTCTGGTGTAACAAGAAACATTTTGGTGGAATTTGGGGAGCACTGCCTTTAGGTTTGAGTGATTAAAATCTCCCGCAACAGTAAATGCAGCCTCCGGGTAAGCAGTCTGTTGTTTACTGATGGCTGCATGAAGTTCATTCATAGCAAGCTTGGCATCAGCATCGGGAGGAATGTAGGCAGCAGTAATTATGGTTAAGGTAAACTCCCAAGGCAGATAAAACTGTCTACACTTAACCATGAGAAACTCTAGGTTAGCTGAGCAGTGTCTCCCTACAATAACAGTTTGTGCACCAAGCTTTGTTAACATAAATGCACAATCCTCCGTCTCTGGTCTTACCGTAGTCAACCACCGTCCTGTCTTCCCGGAATGTATGTAGTCCATCTACCTCAATAGCATCATCTGGTATGCCGCTGTTTAGCCATGTTTCTGTGAAGATCATGACATTACAGTTCAAAAGTCTTTTGCTGTGGTTGATGTGGAGTAAAATCTGACATAACTGACAGAAGACTGTTTAACACTCGTTTTGGGTATTTTTAGACACCATTTTTAGACTTGCTGTTAACAGGGTTTGGGTATCGACAGCACTGCTGACAAGTTGTTCTGTTACCGGAAAAACTGATATTTCTGGCGGGATCTGGCATCTGGGGATTCTAATTATTGTCTTGGCGGCAGGATGGAATAACATAAGCCGTTATCTCCATAAGAGCGGAGTCTGGATTGTTTCTCGCACGACCAAGTGGTGGAATGTTCCAGACCACTGGGCTTCTGACTCCGGGCCATGAATGAGGACGAGGACATCTCTTGCAGGGATCTTCTACTGGCTTAACTACTGCAAAGCAGAGTAGTTGTGTTCTGTTTGACATTTCATGAAAATTCAGTATGTACTGTGGTGGTAGCTTGGCTGTGGTATTAGCTTGGCTACTGGGTCAGATTATATCATTTCTTCAGTTATGAGGAGTCAGATGTTAGGCTAGACGATGTAATTGAAATGCTAACAGAACAACTGAGAAACACTTAAAGATCAAAGAAGCAGAACAAGAAATAGTTACGAGATATAAAATCAAGGTGCAAAGGGGCACCTTTAGATTCTTTTGGGAACCTAAAGACATCAAAAAAGCATGGGGTAAAATTCAAAGAATGAAAACCAGAGAATCAAGGTTAATGGCTTGGATTTTTGTCACTTTGGGATGGGAAATAAAGCAGCAATTAGACAATCATAACAGAGACAAAGAAGTCATGGAGAGAAAGCTGAAGGGGTTACAAGGTGTGAGGAGTTAAAACTGACCAATTTCCTGTTTTACCACAATTTAATGCATGTGATGCTGGTAGTGACATTGATATGACCACAGATTAATATTCTGACACAGACATTGAGAGTAAACATTAAGAAGGAAAAGGAATGTGTTAATGGATCGGGAAGTCAAAGATTCAGATGTTGTGCAGTACAAACATTCACCTCCAACTTCTAAAGAGGTGTATGAGTGGTCAAAGGAGGTAGGGAATGTCAGAAAAGACCCAAGATCAGCTTTAGCTCGATTGGAAGCTCTAAAAGAGATTTTTTTCCCTGTCAGTCAAAGATGGTTTCAGCATAGTCTCAGTCAATCTGTCATCGGGGAAAAGTGTGAAAGAAGCTCTTGGTGAATCTTTAAGTGGTGAACATCTGACTGATGACAGAACTGAGAAAGAAGGATGGAAGAAACTTAAGGCTTAGTGTAGAAAAGCGCAACAGCAAAAAGTTGATTGGAATGAAATCACAAGATGTAAACAAAAGACAGATGAAAGTGTTAAAGATTACACTGAATGATTATGTGAGACCTTTTCACTTTACTCTGGCTTGGATGTTGGCTGTGAGTATTGTGAATTTGAAGAAACACTCTGAATGCTGAGGTTTTGATGCCAAAAAATATACTTTACTGCTGATACAACAAAGCCAAGTTATCTATAGAAAACTTAGTGCTGTATGGTCAGAGAGGTTTATATAGGGGTTTTCTCACGCAAACCTGTCAACTTGAGATATTGGGGGCCTCTGGAATTTCCATTATAATTTGAAACAGATCCAAGAGGCCCCTTTACTCTAACATGAGATTTGCTTATACATTAAATTATAAGACTTGCTTACATACACAATGACAATCGCTTACATACACAATGACAAGAGACTGGTATCCCACATAATAAATGGTAAATAGAACTTATAATGGTAAACCATTTTGTATATTCCTTTATACTTTGGTTAAATAAAATCTTCTTCATGAGCCATCAAGTTTTGTCAAAATTCCAGGCAAACGAGGGCCTTTCCTAACAGTTTTGCTGAATGGATTAATTCCTGAAATTAGGAAAGGAGTGTGTAACAGGAAGAAGGGCTTAGGCTTCCCTACTGACACCAATTTAACTGTTGAAGAATTGTTAATAATGCAAGAGATGTGGCATGAGCAGAAATCCAAGCTTCAAAGTTAGTACGTGTTTTGGTTGCAGATCCTAACAGCTCTAAAAACATTCAGAAAAAATCTGGAACAATGCTAAAAGTGAACCAAAAGTTCAGAGAGCAAGCCAAATTTTGATATCTGTTGGAAATGTGGCAACGGTGGCCACTGGGCAGAAGATTGCAAACTTAGAAAAAGACCACAAAGTCAGAGATTTGAAGCCTTTCTCCCTCTTCCTCCCCCACCTTCTCCCCCTTCAAACCCGGTTGCTCAGTTTAGTCAACTACCACTTGGAACACAGCAGAGGCTGTTGAGCGMWRTCCCTRCAGSSMMARCTGCTGCGGGGACAGRGACACAACATGTACAGGGAAACTACATAAGCCCCCCTCCTTCCTTGGGGCATTGGAGGGAGAAGTTATTTCTAAGCCGGATGGCTTGTATGTTAGGGCCCATATTTTAAACACATAGTTTGATCTGGAGCTTCTTTTTGATAGTGGTGCAGAGATCACAGTTATTCCATCTCATTTTCTTACAAATGTTTTTCTAACATCAGAAACGATTCATGTTACAGGTGCAACAGGGAAAGAGACAATTCTCACGAAAACACAGCCTCTCACTATTCTGTCTGGCCCACATGTAGTCACTACTGCACTGACAAAACATTTCACTTTCACTTAAATCATGCTAAATATGCTAAAACATGTTTAAATCATGCTGAAACATGTAAGATCATATTAGTATCATGTTTAAACATAGTATCGTCATATTAGCATCATGTTATAACATGCTAAATCATGTCAGCATCATGCTTCATGCATTATGTTAAAATCATGCTAATTGATTATAAAATGTGATAATACTGAAATGTGTTAAAATCATGTTAATTGATATCAAAACATGCTAGCATTATGCTCATTAATAGTATGTTGACCGTGTTAAAATCTGTTAACATCATGTTGAAATGTAAACATCATATTAAAATGCTAACATCATGTTAGAACTTAGCATCATGGCAAAACATGGTCACATGTGTTCCCATGATGTGTATTTAAAGTTCAAAACTTGAACTTTTGAATGCTCTGAAATACAATGTTAAATGTTAAAATGTTATAATGAAATGTTTTAAACTCGTAACCATCATGTTGGAAGTATTTTAAACTGTTAAAGCTTACAGGCAAGGTTTTGTTAAGCCCACACAAAGTTTGTCCTCAAACTTTACTATTCAGTTGAAAAATAAAAAATGAACAGCGAAAATGTTAAGTCTGTAGTGTGAATATGTTGAAAATGATAGTAACAGAATTAAACAAAAAAAGCCCTATCTTTAACTCATATCAGCAGTCTCCCAGTAAGCATGCAAACAGGACGACAGTGACTCATGGTGATGTATAAATTGAGATAAAAACCACAGGAGAAACCAGGCTCAACCGATAGGGCCAGTTACCCTCTAGCACATTAAAGTCACAGTTTGTAACTTTTTTTGTTAGACTGAAAGCTTATAGTAATGGTTTACAAATATATATTGATTTAAAACTGTTACCAAAACTGGACCAAATCTAAGACAACTAAGGAATGTTTAACCAGAGATGGCAGTAGGGCAATAACATCACTGATTGCAGCTCTAAAGTAAAACTGCTGTTACAAGACAGAGTATATGTTTTTTGTAGAATCTATATGAATATCCCACCATGCATTTTTTCTGACAAAGCCCAGGTGGTGAAGGATTGTGTGTATTCTGTGTATAACACCTATACATTTGTTCTGTGTGGTTTCTGTGGGATCCCATTTGGTTAGCTCTTCTCGTGAGGTTTCAGTGGGATCAAAGGATTCCCCCTGCTGTGCTCCTATCAGGAAATCTCTGTAGGACATTTGTTACCTGGTATAAAGCTCTGTCACACAGACAAAACTTTGGGTTAAGTTTCAGAAGACGGCTATGCTACACAAGCATCTTCAATAAAACTCTTTTCCCCTGAACTGCTCAATGACCCCAATGACTGCTCAGCCAAATTCAAGGAAAATCTAACAATTTGGCGAGCCAGCCAGGAGAGACAGATAAGAAGAACTCATCATCTGCAACAAGAAGTGAACA
>JAZGTK010008937.1:0-17760 GCA_036877625.1 Ambastaia sidthimunki | reverse complement strand
TCTGTAAAAACAAATGTAAAGAGCATTTCACAGATTTCCCCAAACATAATTATGTACTGCATGCTTGGAACAACAAGCTAAGTTCCAGATTGACTGCAGATATTTTGTGCATGCAATACAAAACAAGCATTATAGGGATTGTCAAATCAATTTTACATTTAGTGTGAAGTAATTGTTTGTTCAGTAACTGCTTAAACAGGGTACTGTAAATTTAAATGTTAGGTCTATATCCAAATATTAATCTAAAATTCCACCTAAACAAATCTAGCACTAAATATTGAACTAATATGCAAATTAGAGATGCCTATGGGCAGAGTTAAGCATTTGTGCACAAAGCTGCAACAAAGAGAAACACTAAGAAACAGGCAGACAGCAAAGGAATTAAGCTTTCTCGAAAAAGCTGACAAATGCAAAGCCAGAGCAAACTTGACCAAAGGAGAACAATAAAGAAATTCTTGGCTCTATTGGCACAGCATGATTAAGGATAAACTATCAGCACCAGGCGTTGCCTTATGAACCTCATGTTCTTTTGGAGAAGGAACATCTTGACTGTAGCCACATGATCAGAGCCTGTACAAAGACCAGAAGCTGAGATCACATGACTCCAGAACAGTGGTTCAGTTTTTCAGAAGGGGCACTTCTATGTTGATTCACTTAACATCACAACATGATCAGTACTCAAGCACCTGCAGGACAGTTCACTCCTCTCCCGTGTCCTTCTCCACTTCTCTCTGATTGCTAATGCATTTTTACACCAAAGAACGTAGTAGCCATCGACATCCACACCATGCAATCACAACCTCTCCCCACCCACATGACACTCTCCTCTCCACATTCTCCCCCTAACTGAGGCTGATCTCTCAGTCTCCACCAACCCACCGCCTGCCCCCGGGACTCCATCCCTTCATCTTCAACAGTTCATATCCCTGACATACTTAAAGGTACATCTCTCCCAAAATGGAAAGTTCTCTCATAATTTACTCACCCTCTTGCCATCGTCATGCAACATAGTGATGGCTAAATGCACTCAAAATATTACCTGCCTTCTTTCACAAACGTATAGTTTCACTTCAGAAGACATTTATTTAAAAAACTGGAGTCATATGAATTATTTTTATGATGGATGGATGCCCTTTTTGGGCTTTAAAATCTCGGGCACCATTTACTGCCATTATAAACCTGGGAAAAGCAGGATATTATTCAATAGAACTCTGATTGTGTTTGGCTGAATAAAGAATGTCATATACACCTATAGCATGGCATGAGGGTAAGTAGATTATGAGAGCGCGTTCATTTTTGGGGAACTATTTCTTTAACACAACATCATCTTGATTCTAAACTTCATGTTGTAGCATCACTGTGAGACAATTCATAACCTTGCCAGCTGGCTCAGATCGACATTGAACTACAACCATTCATCCTAATGGTGGAAAAGTGCCATTTGTTTTACTGTGTCAGGTTCAAGACCATGACACTCCCATATAGACCAGCCGCTCTTGCCCTCAACTTATTGCAAATCTGTAATCTGTGGGTGGTGGCATCATTATAATGAGGTGATAAATCACTTTAAAATCTTTCAAGATCTCACCTTTAAACAAACAGCCTTCATCTTCAGGCTAAACCACTAGAGGGACCAGCTACAGTTCTCTGTTCAAAACTCAACAAAAGTTACAAAGATAAGAATGCTCTCTAAAATAGCTGTAGTTAAGAAAACTATGCACATGCAAACACAAGTATTATTAAAACCATATATGTAAATGTGTACAACCTAATCTATACCTATACAGACAGACAGATATGCCACTCGCAGCTAAAATGTATAAATGAAAAATGAAACTGCTATAATAAAACAGCATTAAGGGAAAAATTGATACCACATACAATGTAGTTATGAATGTTAAATATAGGAAGCTTTCAGGTGACATGTTGTAAGTCACTCTGGATTTCCCTCTTATGAGCCTTAAATATAAATGACAATTAACAGGAAATTACATGAAAATCTCAGTGTTGCTCTGTCGGCATGTAACAGACTGTTTTTGACTGACGTGTGTTCCCAAAGCATTACAAAGCAGAATTCACAAAAGCAACATTCACCAATACTAACTCTGATGTTCTAAGACAGTTCATTTACAAAAGCCAATCTGAAATAAGTAATAAACCATGAGGTCAAATCATTCTTGCATTGTATCTGGGGAACTACAGAACCACTGTAGCTAGTTTAATTTAGAAGTAATACAAAATAATAGAGGAGTCAGGCAGCGGCGGGAAACCGAGAAGCATTTCATGTTGAAGCTATTCTCTTCTGCTGTCCCAGTGCCAGATCTGATTTGCAAATTGACGAGTGTGAATATGAAACCAATTCCCACCTGCCAGTCAGCAAATGACATTGTATTGCCTACTGTGAAATGGTTCTGAAAAGTATGAATTCATTAAAATCACATTTCATCCCATGTATAAAACTGCTGCATTACAGTACAGTAACTGTCGTTCCTGTATATCCGAAGATGTATGTTATAATTGTGTAGGGTACCGTATATGCATTTGCACATATATGAGAGTAAACATCACAATATGTGCGTGTGCCCTGCAGGCGTATGCGATCGGTGTGCATCTTGCGACGGATACAACAGGAGTGTGTTTGTATTAGCCTGTTCATATTTTGTGTCGGGGTACGTGACTGTGCATCCGGTATGAGTATTTGGATGAATATTTGAATATTTGAGATACGTGTGTTGCAGTGGGAGTCTTGCGCTGTCACTTCTGCTCCTCTAAGCCTGTGATGCTGAGCCCGGCCCTGAAGGCAGGAGGATAACAGCAGCTCTGTGGGGCTGTGGAGGAGACAGGGGATGGGTTGACCCTCCTGCTGGGTCTCCTCCCTGTCTCAGGAAGACCTCCACCGGCTGATCTCTTAATGTTTACTGCCTCATCTGGAGCCATCAGCCCACAGGAGCCACTGAGCCACCATCAAACACCAATTACACTCAGATATGACTGAACATGTTAGTCAGAAACAGTCACACAGCATGAAAGTGAAACTATTTAGTCTTAAGGGAGCGCGTTAAAAAGACAGTTCAACTTTAGAATGAAAATTCTGCCATCGTTTACTCACCATGGTGTCGTTCCAAACCTGTAGAACCTTCTTTCGTTTTATGGAACACTAAAATGAAAAGTTTAGATAAAAATGTTTTTCCATACAAAAAAATGGGGCCGTTAAGGCACAATAAAAGTATCATATAAGTAACTTACAGTATGTGCTGTGTTCCTCTGGAGTCACACTAGTAGCTTTGTGAGGACTTTATTTTTAATTATTTACTGAAAATCTTCTTGCTTGGCATCAATGGGAGTAATTTTCGTTCACGGTATGAAAAAAAACAGCTTAGCCAAATGATGATAGAATTGTAAGACCGAATGCAACGACTGAAAGAACATTTTAAGGTGTACATAAATATATTTAGAGCACTTAACTTAGCAACTGCTATCAGGATGCTAGGAGACTTTCAACCAGTAAAACAAAAAAATGTTGCAACAAATTGCTAATCCTGCCTTTAAAGTGCTGTGTATGATTCAAAATCTCCAGTCTTCTTAGAGCAAGATCAGTAACGGAGGCAACCAATAATCATCATTATGTTTATAATGCATGAAGCTGCCACAAATGGCTAATCTCTAGCTCAACACGTGCAACAGTAATCCTTTAAGTATGCTTTATTTCCCTGATCTCATCTGTATCACCCACAAGACAGATAGGCACACAATTACACAATCCATTTTTAAGCCCTACTGTGTCAGTAGAATTGTTATTGCTATAGCAACAGATCACACTGTTTAACTTCACAACTAACTTTGCTTGCAAAGTTTACAGGCTTAGAAAAAGTGTGTTCACCAGAAACAAAACTTCAAAATGAAAGGCAGGATAGGCAATTTCAAAGCACCTACCCATAGCAGCCTTGCTCTAATGCAATGATTGGACGAACATTTAATGGTCCCGCGCCTTCCACAGAAGATACATTTATGTATAAATATATTTAGACCACTTTACATAGTGATTCCCATCAGTAAGTGAAGACACTTTCAACCAGCAACATGTTTCTGAAAAAAAACAATCGCCTACTCTGCTTTTACGTATCGTTGTAATTTTGAAACCATCCAGTTTATTCTCTCTATGCCCATCCTCCTCATCTCTGTGGTCCACCTCTGTAGCCTACGGTATTTTCCATTTCGTTCTCTTCCTCTCTTCATTTATTCTGCCTTTTGTCTTTCTGTACCACATACACATCTGTTTCCCAATGTTTTTTTAGCATTTGCAATGATATTTCACTGTCAGGTCTATAAAATGTATTGCATGAACCGTCAATCGATCTTTCTGTTGTTGAAACTCTGCCTTAAGCTCTGTATCTACTCTGCTGGTTTAAAACTTTTAAAAAATATTTTTTTTAAATCTGTTTTTGACAAGCAGTATTTAGAGTTATTAAACCCCCATGCTGTTTTAATACTGCAGCTTCCCATATGTGAAACTCCAACAGCTCAAAATATACCTGATTTGTTTTATTTTTGAATTAGATCCAAAGTCACCAGTGGCTAGTTAGTATAGCTTAATCAGTAGAGTTGACATTTTGACATTATTAAAGGGTGCTTGAGACTAGTAAAAGCTACACTGCAAGTCAATAAAACATCACCTGGAAAAAGGTCAGGAAACAGACACGAACTTCCCAGCTAACAATTTTACATTGTAAGAATGTTTCCATTAAGTAACAAAGATGCTAAATATGTTATTTTAAAAGTTCTAGGATTGTTTAAAACAGTGTTGTATCAACAATTCTTCAAATAGTTTTTTAATTGTTACATTTTTAAAATGCTCCAACTTCAGAATAACATTTTTGAACATATTCTATTCATGTTACTGCAAAAACATTTTGATAAACTTTTATTGATAAAGAACATTACCCAATGCTCTGAGAACATTCCTTGTCAGCTGGGTTAACTTCTAGAAGAAAAATACATTTTTTTCATCCGTCATATTGTCATCTGCTAAATGTAGCTGTAAAAGAGCAACACCTGTACCTGTACTTCATTTCTTTTAATCTCAGTTCCAGGTACGACAGAAAGTCTCAGATGGCACTACAATGACACTTAACCACAACCCACAAAACTCAAGAGTGGCATTCTGACAAGATACGAGCTTTTAGCAGCCTTTAGGAGCCAATTAAAGTCTCAACTACAACCTTCCACCTCACAGAGAACTGAAGAATTTGCATTAAACTGTACGATTGCATTGCAATTAGGAATGACTACAGTATGTCTCCCTGCTGGAGAACATCCTAATTAGAGTCTAAATAACTCAACATGTTATGAATCACCAATGATGTCTCGGTCTGTGGTCCAGTAATCACAGACTGTCCAATCAGAATCCCTCAGATTACATCATCACAGGCTACAGCAGTTGCTGGTCAAAAGGTCCATCATTAAAGGCTCAGTCATTAAACGATGATGCTGTTTTTTGTAGTCCGAGATCAAAACGGCTTTTCTTTATCAAAAAATAAAAAAATGTGAGGAGGACAGAGCTACATAGGAGAGGGATAAGATGAAAACAGTCCGCAGAAACAGGGTCAAAGATATAATATACTATAAGAGAGAGACAGGGAAAGACGTTGGTAGACAAAGAAAATAAACCAAGGTTGGCAAAAGGGATGCCGTTTGCACATGCCGTTGTTCTAAGGAAAGGAAAATCCATAGAATTATGAATGTGAGACCGTCCCGCAGGAATTGATGCCTTAAAAGCAAACACATGGCAGGTCTGGACAAGAGCAATTCTCGCTCATCTCAAACACCTCACAAAAGAAGAGAACAACCATCTGATAAATAGCAGGGCAGGCTTATGACTGTGCATGTTTAATCTGCCACATACAGGCTTTGAGAAAGTTATCTCATATTAGATGTCACCTCAATGACATTCAAAACTTCAAAAGACAAATATATGGCGTTTACTCGCAGCAAAACCTCGCAAGAAAACTCGGATGGAATTATTTTATGCAAATGTTACAGCCCCATGCAAGTTTAAAAGAGTATTTATATAAATTAAAAATGAATCGATTCACCTGCTGACAGTTAATGCTTGGCTTTAAACTATAAACAATGTTGCTCATTCTGACAGGGGCTTGAAAAAGCACACAGACGCTTTTCATGAGGGTTGTGTCGAAGAATTAGCACATTTATTGGCACTTTAACTCTGCAGGCTTTAACTATGAAGCCTCAAATTTTCCTGCATCAGTCCATCTCTGTAGGAAATTTTGTCTGACTAATAAGGCTGGTGGAGAAATATGAAGGCCACTAATTGGCCAATTTGAAAGATACAAGACTTCCTGTCCTATTTTAGCAGATGAACCGATTATAAGTGTAAAAAAATGTGTACAAATGTTAGTCAAATCTGGTGACATTCCTTTTCCCTTCATTATAAAAATTCTGGGGTTAAATGCCTTCCTATAAATATGCTAATATATTTAATTGTTGTATAATTACAAGCACTAGACACAAACCTCTGCAAAGCACAATTACTTTAGCAGCTTACAGAGAACCGGCATACCAAAGTATTTCGTTTATCAAAACACTATAAAGAACTCCAAAAAATGTAACAATGACCTCAGGAGAGAGATTACAAAACGTGTATATATGTTAGGATATGTTAAACAATCCAAGCTGAGAAAAGCTGAAAACAAATTAGCCAAAATATTTGATAAACATGCAAGCTTCATTTTTATCTGCCCTGGATTTGGACTGCATTGGACTGTTCTAAGTTTTGATTTGATTTAGAAAACAACTTACTGCGTGCGGACCTAATGCTGTGGAGCACTTTGCCTTTTGGAAGAAATTCGAGTCTTTGCTTCCTCAAAAAAAAATAACTAAAAATATTTATCCTTGACATTGAAATATCAAAACAGTTATCATGAGGTAAAACATTACAAAATTGAATTTAAAAAATAACCCTGAATAAAAGACAGAAATAACCTTTAAAAGTCTTTAAAAACAGGAGAAACCTTTTACAAACCAACATGAAAGGAACAGGGTGATTTTCTGAAACACTTTAATACTTTCATGTTTTTTTAATACATTACAGTTTTGTACTTTACTGTACTTAAAACTAAATACTTCAGTTTTTCCCTATAATAAACACAACAAATATCCATATCATGACAAAGCTGGCAGGATGGATCTTTTTTTGGAAGTGATATTTTCATTGTATGGTGCCCTGATGCCTGAGTTGGGTGCATGTATGCTAACAGAGAGTGAGGGGGGGAAATGCCACACTCGCTCGACATAAATTTTACATTAGTTCTCTGTGCCAAGTGCGTTACCAAGGCAACCTGGCAATTAGTGGCTAATAGGAATAGTGCAATAAAAGCCCACAGCATTGTATAAATATAATGGTGTTTATTACAGTCCTCGTATTCCCTTTGACCACTAAAGGGGCCATTGACACAGCAATGAATAGATGCATAAACCTTGGGCCACTCCAGTCATTTCCAGACAGGCAATGATAATGAGAAAGACTGGCTGGTGCAGGAGTCACATGGTTTGCATTTCTTCGTAGTCTTAGAAAACCTGATGCTATGGAACGAGCCAGACATGCTTTGGTAGATTTGTGCGATCCGGGGGTAAAACCTGCCCAGATAAATTAATCTGTCTCGAAATCATCGATTACTTGGGTTGCTGGGCGTTATCAATAGACTTTCATCTGTTTAGGGACAATCTGCTGTGCCACAGTGTGAAGGTATAAATGGGTTGTTTCACAGGTAAACAGTGAGTCTAAACTAAATCAATAGGTTAATTAATAGTCAAAAGCACATGATCTAAATTGACACAGGTATTTTCTAGGGATGGTGTGTATTTATTTTTAAAGGCATGCTAATCAAAACATGTTGCGTCTGAGGCTATCCTGGCAACAGGCTCCCAAGGGCCCTGCGGTGACTGGTTTAAAGCAAAAGCTTATATCAGAAATATACACAGGCATAAGTGTGAGCTCATTAATCTGCTGAGAGCAGTGCTGGGTTCTGTTAGGCTTTTTCAGCTGTCAGAGACTCTCCCTCCCATGAGTCCAGCTTTACCAGAGGGAGGACCTCTTCAATTCACGCCTGCTATTTTATCTACTGCTGCCGGATGTGGATTTGGGACCTATAGGCACCTGGGTTGGTCTACAGTGGCCTGGAGGGTTATTATTAACTAGAAAAATGAAATCTTGCATTGGCAGTGATAAAAATGGATATAAGGTTTCATAAATTAAAGTCTATACAAACCATTGTTTATGTATTTATATTTATGCATATGGTAGACATATATCCAAAGCGACTTATAGCGCATTCAAGTTACATTTAATCAGCATGTGTGAGTTCCCTTGACATCGAACCCACAACCTTTGCGCTACCATTGCAATGCTCTACCAGATGAACTACAGGAAACCATAGGAATCGTTTATCATTTTGGCATCTCTATATTTTGTCATTTGAAACTTTGTCCAATCAGAGCAAAGAATTTTTTAAAGTAACAGAAAGTGATGAAATCTGCATAATTTAAATGCAACTAATTCTAAAACAACATCTAAGGTGGCATCCCTGTAATTGTACTAAGAAGACGACTACAAACGAGGCACTGGGCGATATGTGCGCCAGTTGCCATAACAACCAAAGTAAGCCGCATCCACCAGGCTTAAAGCCCTGTGGTGGTAACATAAAACCAGCTCCCCCCCAGTTCGAAACAGCTCATTCCAAACTCTGATCCGCTTCTATTGAAGTTGACCAGCCTAATTCTGTTTAAGACTCCCTGAACTCCCACTGAGCACAAGATGGATTTTCTGTTTAGGAGCAATAAGTCATAAACCAGCCTTTGTAGTTCAAATCAACATGAAATCAAAATTTTTACTTTACTTTACTATGACAACTTTTACAAACATTTATGGGGGAAAAATGGCAGTGTGTCATGACAATAAAGTGCAGACTCACTTTTTAAAAGAGCTATGTATACCTTTTTGGTGTTAATAATTTCCCCTGCGGCTCTGTGGCTTGTTTAACATTGCTGTTTGTTTGAGCTGCTCAACACAACAGCACTGGCTAAACCAATGGTGCGAGAGTGGGGCGGGGCTACCGGTTTGTCTGTGTTTATTTATGCAATTCTGTTTATAAACCAACTTTAACTATCAAATTAGAAGCTCAAAATCATAGAGGGTTAATCAGGTCTTAAACAGCGTAACACAAAGCACAGAACATTGTGGATTTTTTATACTTCAACAGCTTTTTAACACCTCCCACTGCGATAAACTCATACAAAGAAACAATAAAAGATAACTAAAAAACTTTGTAGTTTCCAAGCTACGGTTGCCAAGGTTTGCAGCCACATACACACACAAAAGCCTCTTTTGATTCAAAATTCGCTTGATAACATTTGCTTGTTACAGAACAATTAGTCTGAGCATTTGTGTTGGCACACACACACACTCCATAGTGTTTGCACTGCCACTTAGCAGACTGAACGTCATTTACTAAGCATGGAAGCAAACTTCCTGTGACTTCCTAACTTCATAACACCATTTGGTGACATAGATTTGTGTTCTCATTTATCTGTTTATTTTTTCCACTCCCTTGGTTTACAGCCGGTGTCTAATGACAAGCGTCCTTATTAAGCTCATATCAGTATCTTAAGTTTCAGAAGAAATGCCTAGAACATTTTTGCACACTGTTGAATTGATGAGGCTTGAGCCGGTGGATGTGGGTGGTTCATCAGGACTAGATATTTCTAGTAAATAGATAACCATGTTCTATACTTTATGATGGATGTGTGATGCTATATATACCAGTCATTTATATGATACATTAAAGTGGAGTTGTTTCTATGGCAACGTACCCACAAATAATCGCACATCCGCCTACAAAGACAATACTGTTAACACTACTGTATTATTTAAAAACAGAGCTCACACATTAAACACTGAGTCAACACTTACTGTATGGATTTGTGATCCATATCCTGTAGATTTTTTGCACCGTAGATAAGAACAAACTTATCAAACAACTGCCTCTGTTCACATTCAGACGACTCTCTGATATTGTAACAAGACTTACAAGTTTAATTATAAGTAAAGATAAATGTAAATAAAAATAAATAAATTGTTTTTTATTAACGTCACAGGTGGCAAGACCATGCAAAGTAAAGCAACGCACAAAAAAACTCTCACAACCCGACACTATATCTTTGGCACCAGTTATTTCACACCATTTCAACAGCAACACACATTGTCAAAACATTAAGCTAGTAGGTACCCACGCATACATTCTTATATCTAAATCATAACAAAACTAAAGGCTTAAGATACGGGCAGAGATTGTAGGACATAGTACATCCCAGTTAACAATTTTAGGTTTTCAGAACATTTCCTTAACATTTCCATTAATTAACCAAAAGTATAAATATTATTTTGAATGATATAGGAATGTTAAAATCATCAAATATTTTAGACATTGTATGTCTTGGTTATAAGAACGTTGATCATAATGATTTATCTGTAACATTTTACAGACATGTATAAAATGTTCCACTAACAATTTAAGAATTACCTTTTTGATAAATAATAATAAAATTAAATACAAATAATAGTAATATTTGATATATATAACACTAAAAAAAGTTTCACTAATGCTACTGCAAGAATGTTACTGCAAGAAGAAACTTTTAGAGAACGTTCTGAGAACATTTTCTCTGTTAGCTGGGATGCTGGGTACCACCCTATGTACGATACAATACAATACTCTAATATCAGCTTGTTTTTGGGTTAAGGCCCTTCATATGTGTCTACACGATTCTACGTGTATCTTCCCATGTATCTGTTCCTCTAGATAAGTCAATGAAACTGTATGACTGGAGTTTGCAGAAGAATGCACAGCAGAGAGTTTGAGAGCACTGAACATGAGGCATTAGTGTGTGACAGATGGTTCAGCTCGTGCTTCAGGGCACGCTCCTGCGCTTAGCAACCACTGACCCACTGAGTTTCCCTCATACAGTAATCATTTGTGGTAATCAACTGTTAGTGACTCCAAATCAACAGAAATGAGATCAGACATCCGGGGTTTGAGTTTCTCTTGCTTGAATCGTTGCATTCCCAAAGCTACTGCGTTAACATGTTGAACAAATGAGATGCTACTCAGCTTGACTCATGGAGCAAAGAGCATATATTAACAACAGCATGTCATATCAGTCAACAATAAAGCTTCCCAAATGGCACATGGTCCTGAGAGAATATATAATGGTGGTACATATCTAGGCAACAACAGGAAAATAACTTCATTCCTGTCTCTGCCTATCTAGTCCGCATGCGCTTGTTGTTGCATCTGAAAGCATCATTATCATTAAAAAACAAAAGTCTGTGATCAGAACCTGCCCATTAAGAGATCTGTCAACATCTACACGTGCTCCTCCAAAACTTTCCAATCACAGACATCCTCAAAAACAGAAGGGGACCTTTAGATTCCCGCCTGCTTAAGTCAGACAGTTTCCTGCCCCCCTCTCTATCTCTGCGTGATCCCAAGCTCTCCTTCGCACCACAGCAGTCCCTCCACCTCTATTCCTGAACACCTCCACCCTCCTGCTCTAAAACCAACAACGAGATGAAGCACAAACACTCACGCACACATCAATGCTGTTCCGCCTCTTACCACTGCTTGCTGCGAGGCCAGTCCTGACCTCTTAGTCGAACCCTGTCTGGAGCTGAGTCTCCTCCATGACTCAGAGAAGCGCCCCCTGGTGGAGGGGCGTCCGGGCCCCTGCGCTTCCTCACGGGTAGAGCTGACCTTGAAGCCTTCTCTCCTCCCCTCCCACTTTCTTTTAGTCATAACTTTGAAGGTTTCCTTGACGACTCGAGAATGCAAAGCGCAACAAGGAACTCTATGCCGTGATGTGTTTTCTCTTCCTCTAAAACTCTCCACAAGTGTCAAGGCATGTCTTTCTCACCTCCCCTCCTTCTTATTTTCTTGGACGGAAAGGAGAAAGAAATGGAGGGGGTTTGGTTTCTTCACCCTGTTGCATGTGGTGCTGCTGTTTCAGTTATGCAGAAGCCTCACCCGTACAAAGAGAAACACAAAGCAGAAAGAGACAGACAGTAAAAGCAGCCGATGTAGCCCCGCCTGCGAGGTTTCCTCTCTGGTCTCAGTCCCCTGATGTCTTCAAACTGAGCGGGCAAAACGCGAGTCACTCTGAAAGCGAGCTCTCATCCTCAATCTCTCTCTCCAGGCTCATTCACACACTCTTTCGCCCTCCCCTCCTCCCTCCCTCTACGGTTATATCTCTCTTTCTCATCAGCTTCACTGCCACAGTTCACAGCTCATGTGCTGCCTGAGCTCTCCGTCCTGAGTTGCTGGAGATTAAAGAGTTATTCAGAGCACAATCTGAAGGTTTTTACAGGTTCCCCCTCTCTTTCCTCCCCGTGGCTTCACACTGTTTTTAATCGACACAAGAATGCAGTCAGCACAGCCCCACGCATTCTGGTGACTGAACTTTTATTAGATCTAACATGAAAGGTGTTGCACCAATATACGTCTATCTCAAGTCTCTAGTTTTTGATGGCACAGAGAAGGTGACTCTCAAAGAGAAGATACTGTATGACCTATCTGGACAGTGGACATTAACAGTAACGAGTTTGAAGGGACTGGATTTTTCTTTTCCCCAATGACCTCCTGTAAACATCTCCACGATGTCATGTGTTCAACGACTGGGGGAAAACAGACCTACTTTACATAGACAGAACATGAGAATCAACTTTCTCCTGCTGAGTTGATGCAAACTGATTTTATTTATGATCAAACCGCAGGACACAATTTATATAAAAATCTGAATTAGATCTAGGCCCTGTTTCTCCACACCAATGCAGTTGCACAAAATAAAGATAATGTAGGCCAGTCTCTATCTGCGGTTTCTATCCAATCCACGGTTTGCATTAGCACAACATACAGAAATACGCACAGATAACAAAAGACACAATGTTGGTGTTGACCCTGATGATTTATGATCAACCTGACAAACCATTCATTCCCTTTTCATCTCTGACACTATCATATACCCTATGTAAGACCCACCCACTCATAGTTGCTAAGGTAACCTCAAAAAAACGCAGGTCTAGCAATGGTTCATTAGCATTCCAGTATGCATCAATGCCTAAAAACCCAAAGAAATATACATCACATACTCAAATGAATTTGTACAATTACCATGCAAAGCTTTTCGGGGGCATGATTATGACATGCTAATCTACATATTAATAATTAAAAAACTGGCATACTTCTTATGCTAATAGTAATTTACAATTATCTAAATTATCTGAAAATCTGTGAAATGAGACTCGGACACTAAGATTACAAAGTACCCGTGTGGCTCATGGAGCTTTAGTGGACTTCATCTGATTAGCAGCACAAAATAACTGCCGTCTAAAGGCTTTCCAACGTTTAATTAAAAGTTTATACAAGAAGACTCAAAGGACCTAAAAGAAAAATCTCAACATGTAATCTCGTGTTAAAGCCCACAGCATACTGAGTCATCACCCCTGGAAGTAACTGTGGCATTTTATTAAAAAAAAGCTGCTTGTTAGAGCCAAGAAAACAAATAAGATCAAAACATATTCAGACCAATGCAACAGTTTCAATATTGCCTAATAACCAAACGAAAAAACCTGTTGATTTACTGAGGTTTCCTACTTTGATTCTAATCACAAACGACAGCTTTAAATTATTAAAACAGAACAATAAATAAACACCTCTTGCACAAGGGTTGCAGGCAGGTGGGATCCAAGAAATAAAATGAAGAAAAAAGAAAAACCTTTTCAATTCAATAAGTAAAAAGACTGGATTTCTCGCAAGCCACAGCAACATGCTGTTTTCTTCTTTCTTTACCGCAGAACATTTTGCCGTTGTATATAAGATTTGTAAATAACATCCAGGGAAGCCTTTCATGTTGTAAACAAAACTCAGTTGATTATGTCAAATCTGATGTTCAATTGTGCATTGACTGGCTGATACGACAGAAAATTTGTCTCCAACCCGCTGACATCTGACTCACAGGGGCCAATCATTACCCATAATTCACTGTCTGACTGGTCATTTTCTCCATTATGCCTCCTACCAAGTGCACAGACGAACAATTTTGTGACAGATTAAATCAGTCAGCAATATGTTTTCTGCTGTTTCAATGTTTCAATGTCATGTATTTGTCCAGCATCCCAGTGACAAACTATGGGAAAGGTTAAAGCGTCATTTAAATAATGTGAATATTGTTAACTAGACTAGTAGTTAGTCTTACCTTCATTTCTGTGCAGAGAGGTTGCAAAACTCTCCTGGCTTGGCCTTTTCTTGTCATGGAGTCCTGTTCAAAAAGTGACAAACACAAAACAAAATGGCATGAATTTTGTCATTTGAACTACTACATCTGTTAATGCAACTTTTTCTTTTCAAATTAGTAACTATTAGATCAACTTTTATCTTCACCCTTTCTCTTTGTTCTGCTATTAGTAACTCATAATTCCAAATGATGGTGACCCGTCTGAGACCTGTGGAGGAGGATAATCACTTTGTTTCTGTTTCAGCCAAATAAAACTTGAGTTTTATAAAAATGATGTTAGGACTACCCTAGGGCAATCCTAATATCAGACTTTCACTACATGGCTATTCAAAACAATACACAGTAACCATATTATTGCGGTATCTATAACATTTAAAATACTATAAAAATAATCAGTTATTTTTAATAACCAGTTACAAAATACAATATCAGTTCATTTTTAAATTTATGTAGTGTTTTCTCTCTTTTGGCCAATGTATCACTATGAAAATACGCGTGTAGGGAAGCAGAGAGAGAGTTTGTAACCACTGCCCCTGATAAGGCAAAATGTTAAACGGGTGCAATAGCGCCAACTACTGTTCTGGGGTGTCAACTAGATACTGGTACTGAATTATTCATGATTTTATCACACATCTAGTATTAATATGCCATTAGTAATTATGGTTATTAAAAAATGGTTATTGTTAATCCCGGCCTATTGCAACACCCTAGTCTACACCCAAAAGAAAAGACAGATAAGATCACACAGCGCAAGGATGTGTGTGAAGCTTGGCCCATAAAATGCTAGAGAAAGACATAAAAGTTTTATAGCTATAGACCAATAAAGACCTTTAATGGTCCGTATCTGTCTTGTGTGTGATACATTTCAAATGGAAAGACATTTGAATTTCATTTAATTTACTCTATGAAAAGTTAAATGATTAAATTAAAAGGACACAGAAATCTCTGAAGTGTTCTCGTTTAACTGGAAGACATAAACTACTCATCTGATTAAGTCTCAGTGGCAGTTCTTCTGAAGAGCCAATGGGGCCTCATTTTGAAGAAATTGATATATCACGTAAAATGTGGAAGAAAGAGAAGAAGGGAGCGAGTGTGGCAGAGAGAGACAGTTTTTATCCTGAGTAATCTAGTCCTAATCACATAGTATCATGCAGATTCTATGTTAATGTTTGAATATTTTACTCCTAATTAATTAAAGACAAACTTTACAAACTTTATGAACATTCTTAGTGTTTAAAGGTCATTGTTTTCAGTCCAAATGAATGCTTGGGTAGTCATCATAGTTCGATTTGTGGGCATTGCACCTGTCACAGTCACACACCCACAGACAGCTAATCTGATTGGCTAGTCTTACGCAATACTTGGGAGTAATTTGTTATGAGTGCACACATTTGTTTTATTCAATCTGCCTGGAAACCAAAACCAGAACTAATAAGTCGCCAGTTTACCAGTTAAGCATCAAACGTTGAAAGACACAATTGGTGAAATTGATGCAATTAGTAGCAAGACTATTCGATTTCCATAAACAGAACTGCATATTCTCTTTTGTTCAGTTTTTGAAAGACAAACTTTTTTGATTTATAATGTGGCATAATTTATTTCTAGTATACCTAGCTTTTACAAAGAACTAAAGCAAAACCCTGGTTTCCTGTTACACTTATTGTTTAGAAAGTCTCTTCCTGTTGAATGAAGAGAATGAATATATTTTATCCACAAGTATGGACCAGACATCCTGCCAATAGTCAAAAGTCGGGTACATCAGTAATGAAATGAGGTTTGTTGAATTTTACATTCTCCTTTTTTCAGCTCACACATCCAGATTCTAACATGTCATGTGGGTTCTTTTAAATGTTTTCTGTTGGGTCCTATGAGTTGAAGCTCAGAAACAAACAAAAAGGAATTACGATTTTTTACAGAAACACTTCACAGAATTTCGCTAATGTATGCCAAGTCTCATTCTCTTCTAAAACTGATTATCATAGCACAGTGTCTATTTTTCACGCTTTATTACACACGAGTCTCTCTCGGTCAAGATTAAAGAAGACCTCAGATTGCTCTACTAATTGGTTCTTGATTGTTGAATGATAAAAAGGTTGGGGATGCATTTTTTAGCAGTCTGGAGTCATCAATAATTCAAGCTTCACAACAACAAAGTCAGTAGGTGGGTGTATGTGTGTGTAAGCAGAGATGTTTGCATAAGGCTGACATTAGCAACAAAATACTTGCATGAAAAATAGACATTTCAGATGTAGGTATTGACTATAATTAGTTCCAACAGGATGCTCATTAGCATAGACTTACGAATATACTGTGTGTGTTCTCTATAAAGTCTTCTTTGGTCATAACGATTGCTGGAATTATTCTATGCCGGATCAGAATAAGCAGATTAATGCAGACGCAAGGCATCCTGGATACACTGACACACTGCAGCTAAACAAGTCAGTGGTTTTCCTTGATACCTTCCTAATTATCACTTCTAACATAACTAACATAAACCATGTGGTGTTAAAGAAAATCATGTAGCTAATACGGCAAGTAAGCCACAGTGTCAGGCCAAATGTATGATAAATCTACCCAGTTATGCAACAACTGCTTATACCCCCTTCAAAACTTTTCAAACAACGCCAGTTAAAAATACATTCAATTGATCTGCCCTCAATTATTGGATCACAGTATTAATATATTTAGTTTTAAAACATTCAATGTCAGCCTTTAGACAAATCCATGCATGTCAGAATATGTGCGATGAGGAAGAGGAGGGTGAGGGTTTTCTTCACAGAGAGCATATGGTAGAAATCCTTTCTTGCTGTGTGCTCACTGCACAATTTCCAACAGATGGTGAAAGAGTAACAGCTATCATTTATTTACCATTGCACTAGTCAAACGCATACCACGGTGACCAATTGGCCTCATTATTAATCATTACGAAGTTCAGTACTTGTAGCATTCTTTCCAGACCAAACTGCAACCACAAAACTAATCAGAAATTATAATAGAAACTTTGATGATAACGATGATAAAATGTTGAACAATGGTAAAGTGCAAATTAGCATGTGATGAATAAAAGTATCTGATATTAGTTTTACCAAGACATTAGTGCACATATCTTACCAGGCTTAAGTTTTCTGTAGTTCTCTATAGATTTCTGAAGATCGTATCTCTCCAGGTACTCAGAGAAGATTTGATATTCAAACTCTCAAGAAAGTGGTGAGGCCACAAAAACAAAAAGGCCCCTGAGAAAAGTTTCTGGAACAAAATGAGAGCAGCTTTGATTCAAGATGTACAGGCGACAGAAACCCTCAGAGACAAAGGTTACAATGACCTTGTGACTCATTTGACAGCAATGAGTTTGCCTCAGGTCTGTTCCCTGCGTTCATGACATCCAGCAGAAACAAGCAG
>JAZGTK010008936.1:0-17760 GCA_036877625.1 Ambastaia sidthimunki | reverse complement strand
GTTTTTCACTCCTTTTTCCCATTGATATGCACACCTAAGTTTCAGAGCCACTATTCTGAGGAAATACCTACATTTTGTTATTTTGTCAACAAATAGCGAGTGCACCCGGACTCCACTGAAGCATTCTAAAGGAAATTGACTATGTAGCCGACAATACTTGAAATGCAACACCAGCAATATTTTTCCTTAAGTCAGCACTTGTAGCCTTCCAAGTTGCCAAAACATAGATTACAATGCTAATTCAGACCTGCTGGAAACAAAGCGATAAGAAAACTGTAGTAAAAATTACAGATCCTTAATGCTGAGGAGAAACATTAATACTGCTGCTTAATTTGATTCTTACAAGGGTCGAGGAAATCTTATGCATTTATTCCATTTGGCCTGAAAGCTGTGTGTATGTGAACAAATGTGTGTATTTCACAGAGAGAGAGAGAGAGAGAGAGAGCAAGAGAGAGAGAGTGTGTTCTTATGCAACCTTCTGCTTCCTGGAGGCTACAGTACACTTTCATGCCTCCTAGGTAGTGAACACAATCAGACTCCGTCCTGCTGCAGATGACAGCAGGGACTCTGGGGAAGCCCTTCAGATCATCTGATATCTCTCTCTGAATCTCGATTTCAACACTACATGTGACAGAATATAAATCTACCCTCATTCAAAAGTTCACCTCAGCTGACCACATCTTGCCTGACAAATTATGAAGTACTTGTTTAAACAGCAACATACAAAACAACTGCAGTAGAAAACAAACATTGGTAAAATTAGGCTTTTGACTTTATACTAATATATATAATATAATATAGCACTTGTGAAAACTATCTATATACAACCTTATGTTGTTCAGCCTCTGCCTTGATTTACCACAGCGCCCTCTAGTGAGATTACCACATAATGTCCAGCGCGATAATAGCAGCCTAATGTAGGACACAGAGATATGATAATCACATGCAACGCAAGCATAAACATCACCTATTGTAAAAAACAGTATCTTTAAACACTTCTAGATGATATTGCATTTTCAATAAGGTTTTTAATTTATTTGTTGAACAACTATCAGACTAAAATATCAGACTATAATAACTGTATAGGATGGGGAGGATGTATTTGATAATAACCATTAATTCGTTTCTCAGATTGTGCTCTTTAAAATGCTTTATAAAAAATAAAAATAACAAATATAAACATGAAATTCTTTATGTGTCTTGTACGATCTAATTAGCAGAACCCCATAGCTCCACAGATAGAGCTTTAATAAAGATGATTAAAAAATGCACCCTGCCACGAGACTGTTGTCTGATGAACAAACCACTTTTACAGAATACCTGCCATTTTGCAACAAATTCTCCAAAATTATTTTAGTTTGGTCTACAGGGCTGTGCAAACTGAAGCTCAATATTACAATTACCAAAGAGGCTCACAAAACATGTAGTCAAAACAGTGTCTTGTTACTAGTTTAGCATTTAGTATTTCATTTTTGGATCTTTTTTAGCTTTTAAACCAAGTCTTGGACTAAAAATATCCTTGTGTGTGCAGATGGTAGCAGCTTTTCCAACAGTTTGACCAGTGAGAACAAAAAAATAGGTCAATTACTATGGTTTCCATCTCACATAGTCATCTAATATTTATAAATTAAAGACATGGCGCCCATTTTTCTGTGACCACGTATTAAAACAGGAAGTTGTAATGGGTATAGTGTCATAGACGACCTCAAAGCTGATATCAGATATCATATATATAAATAGGTACTCATTATGTACTCATAAATATAAACTCATTTTGATTTGAGTCTTTAAATATTTCACGGCAATAAAAGAGAATGAGAATCCACAGAAACACATACCAGCACAAAGCTAATTTTTTTCCTACCCAGCATGCATTGCACATCTTTAACCAGAATAGTCAAATACAGAAATGATTAACATCAGTGAATTAGAGATGTAAAAAGAAAAACGTTTCATGTTTTTGCCACCAGTGAATATGAGAGCAGAGGGACTGTTATCATGTCAACGCATTAAATGCATTAAGTGCATGTTGGCCTGAAACACGTTGGCTGGGTTTAGCATCCGGCATTGGTTAATATGACAAGGCAGTGATCCGGCTGACATGGAGGAGTCATGAAAAATGGATACACAATCTGTTTGTCGCTGGCAGAGCTCCACCAGTCTCCCTTGTTTCCCTCGTCTCTGTGTGGACTTCCTGTTTTATAGCATCAGGAAGTTGGACTCGGCTTGACAGGAAATACAGTATGCAAGGTTGTGTTCTCAATGGAATACTAGCCTAAAGCATTGTATATACTGCACACTGTCAGCTATGTTTTAAAAGAGTATGTAAAGGATTCAAAGGTGTTTTGGAAGCCTGAAACCAGTTTCCTTACGAGGTGCTGACACTCAGCTAGTATTTAATGGGGTAATGTGAGTCATCTAAGCTGTTTTCTTAACCACAAACAAGAACCTGATGCGTGACTGAGAAAAGTCATAGCATTCATTATTATAGAAGTCTCTTTATGACAATTGGTAAGCACATTTAGTGATGCTAAGGGAAACTATTATTCATTTTATTAAAATATATTCAATCACTAAAACGATTTGTAAATTGTGTAAATTTTAGCTATAAGTATACAAATAAACAAATAGATATTTGACTATAGTTTGGAAGGCCTACAGAGAGCTTGTCTGAAGGATGAGTGTGAACTGGTCTGTGTGTAGACTGAGTTGGTATCAGGGCTACTGAGTTGGTATCAGAGGGTTTCTTTCAAAGCCATCTGCGGGACACCTGACTTCCACTCGAGTGTGCTGCCCTTCAGTTCTGACCTTATCTGAAGACTGTCAAGTTGTAACAATGTTAGAGAATGAGCGATGTGTGGTTTGACCTGACAGAGATGAAGACATGTATGTGTGTGTGTGTGTAATTGGTTACTGTACAGTATACCTAGTAAGAAAAATGCACATGGAAATTTGCAGCCAATTTTTGCAGCTTAATTTGTTATGCGCAGACTGAATCAACGGTACAGACTGACTTTCATACACAGAAATATGCAAATAACACCACAGAGGCAGAGAGTGACTGGCTTCTCTTATATGTCGGGGGTTTTAACTAAGGTGCAAATATTTGTGTAAAGCTGCTTCGAAATTATATTTATTGTGGAAGAACTCTCTACAAATACTGTATAAACAGCTTCCAATTTTGCACATTAGGTTGAAAGGAACAAACACTGATGGAGCCACAAAATAGCTTCTCTCTGGTGTATAGCTACACTGTCATTACGTGCTGTATGCTGGCAAATGCTGCACTTCTCAAACTAAATTTATACGCCTAATTCAAAGTACACACACACACACACACACTGAAACAGACACACATGCACACACGCACACACAGCTGAACACCTGTGTAAACAGATGTTTCATGACATGGGAACTTGTCCAATTTCAAAAAGTTATTTTTTAAAAACTCACAAACAAACATTTATTCAAGGACAATTGAATCGTGATCACCAGAAAAAACAAAATTGCAGTAAAAGTGTGTAAAAAACAACTTTGTTAACTGTTTTCTATCACAGTTTAAGGTTTTACAGAGCCTGAGGGTCAAGGCATCAAAACAATCTGTTAAATTCATCAGTTCATACAGCATCTCAAAACATTCCTACGACAAACGTTCAAAGTCTGCCAGAACGATCTGGAACTGAGGGAAAACATGGCTGACGATTCCAGCATCAGACTGGCGTTAATTTGATATGAAGGTCGTAAAAGGAGATGAGATAACTTCACCATGTTGAAAACATTACACTGTTATCTGAATGCTGTATCCTGTGCATGTCTGCTTATCTGAGATCTGTGTGCACGCTAAATAAAGAGGTAAGTATACAGATGACATTGCCTCTGGGCTGATCTGGGGACGCTTTCCTTATCGGCACACTGCATATCTGATCTCTGTTTCTGGCTGCTGGGAAACCATAAAAACACATATTAAAAACAGAACGGGTTAAAAAAACAGAGCATGTGAGTTTCTTGGACTTTCTTGAGGGCGAAAATAGAGCCTAACAAGAAAAACCTTTAGGCTAGTTGAAATAATACTAGCTATTTTCAATATGTTTCAGTTTAGGTGTAGGTAATCAATAATTCCAAGTTTAACCTAGACCAACAACACTAAGGTTGCAACCCAAACCCTCCACCTTTTATCAAGCCAGACTTTACTAATGCACATGTAGCATGATAATGGGGAATTAGCACTTTGTGAGGGTCATGTTGGGTGCAGCACTGGTGGAGGCCAGCATGAGTTATGGGACTTTTGCTTCCATGTGGCAACCACTTGGAGCCTGTATGTCACCCTCCTCCGTAATAACTCCCGTGACCTGAAGAGAGTCACTTTGGTAATCCTCTGATAAATCAATGTCTGTGTTAAATGTCACTGGCCTTAAAAAGAAAGGCTGGGTGAGAGGATTTCCAAAGACCTCTGATGCCCCACAATGCACCTCCTCACACAGTTACCAAAATTAGCTTTAATAGTTTACCGGCCTGGAATGACTCGGGTTCGATCCACGTGCTGCGGTTGATTTTCACTGCTTCATATTAAGGAAAAAACATCACTTAAAATAGCTGTTTCCCTGCTCTGCCGGCAGCCATTAAGATATAAAGGAAGTCGTCAACACTGATGTGCCAGAGACGTGAGGAAATGTGGTAGAGTTGGCTTATTATCTAATTTAATAAGTGAAGAAAGGCACAAAACATCATTTTTGTTTCCTTGTTACATTTGTGAACCACTGAAAACATTCTGATTCATTCAGACCATTTTTACAAATTGTTCCAAATGCTCCATCCCTCGTCATTTGACTTTTCACTGCACAGTTTTGATTAGTTCTGATATTAAAAACCTTTTCCTGCCAGTCTCCTAAACACCCCCGTCTGAACCACCTGCCAACTGTCTCCCTAAACATAAACGTACCTCTAAAATTGTTGATAAAGTTAATGAAAATGTTGTTCAAGACTGAACGCCAACATTGTCATAATACAATTTCCTGTGGCTTCTGAGTGACTGGTCACATTGCATTTATGACTCATGAGCAAAGATGGCAAAATTTACCCTGTATGTCTAGCACGCAACTGCCTTTGAGATGAATGAAAATGTTAACTTATAACTTTCTCCATGCATTTTATTGGAAGTCTCTAGTTCCCAAGAATTCCTAGACAGTCATACGGACAAAGACGTGTTGTCCCTTTGAGAACCATTAAAAAGGCAGTGAGAGACCAGGGCGTTGTGTTCGCAACAAAGACAAGAGAACATTGTGGACCCTTGTTATTTCACAGCCATCCACATTTGAGAATCAAATACGCCATGTGAAAAAAACAAAAGGCACAACTATGAAACACAATTCAGCTGTCTGATTCAGTTTAAATCCACCTAAAGCAGAGGGAGAGACCAGCACCCGATTTTCCTGTAACTGTCAATGGGAAGAGGTTACTGAGCTACTTATTGGATGGCTGTTGTACTGCACAGTTATTAATATTGATTTTCTCCTCAGGGAATATCAGTTCTGTTCTACTGCTGCATACAAATCCTAATGACGGGACTTCAGCCTTCAAAGAACAGCCCACTGCAGATTCAGCAAACTGCATGACTCGCAGAACTAGAACTGTACCTTTATATAAACAAGATAATGTAGCAGCGAAATCGTCCAGACTCACACACACACACACACACTTTGTGTGTTTTGACGAATCCACGCCGGCTGTATCTGCGTGTTCTCTTATTGCATTTCCTCTTCACACGCAATCATTCGCAGCAGCAAACACGCAATTATTGATACTTCTGTCACACAATAATAGCATTGTTTTGTCTCCAGAATGGAACATGTTGACACCCAATTGTATCATTATTCAATTCCCACGGTGTTTCCCGACACAAGCAATGCAGGCTGCAGCAATTCCTAAAGTTCAGCGCAATATTCCCGGGACGGTATGCGGTGCTATTTATTCAAAAGCATTCAATCATAATGTCACGAGTGTTATAGAATGCGTTATTTCTTGAGGTTTCCGGTGTTACAATAAGAGGTATTCCATATTTTCCTTACAGATGAGGGCAGTTTATCTCACTTTATGAAAGTTGTTTTGAGGGGAGAGTTTTATTATATGGAGGAAAGGTGAAAACTGCTACAGGGAGGCTGGAGGTTATGATTAGCTGGGGTGTTTTTTGACACTTATGTCTATATGCAACTGTATATATTTGACTGTTTTAAAAATAATAACAGCAAGATAACGAAAACAGCAAAAAAAAAAACTAAAAAGGAGAGTTTAAAATGCATTTTGATAAAAATAAATTACACTGATAGCTTCAGTAGTCCTTGAATGTAGAAAATGATGTTTTTGGGCATGTATATCAAAACAGGGATTTTAAAATGAATACAACAAGAACAAGGTTATGGTTATTTCACAAATAGCCTACAACGTCACTACAAATTATAATGTAGCAATCTGACACTTTGGAAAGTTGCCGTTCTTTAATTAGTGTTAAAGGTTTGACTTAGCATGCAACCCCAAATTCTTAAGTATACAGTACATCTCTAATACAGTAATGATTTAGGACATTCTCCTATCACAGACACTAATAATGTGCACTTCTGACCTCATCCCTAGTGTTTATGATTGAGTGCACTCATCATTTTGGAGTGATATAACGATTTCTAAAAGCAGCTCTTTGTTCTGCATCATCAATGATTGGCAACCCACCAACAAGGTTAATATGACTTAAGTTGCACTGATTAATGAATGATTGTGTATATAAATTCAATTTGGCTGAGACCCAAAACAGATTCTGCTCTCCAGTGGGTGTGTTAGGTTTGTCCATGTCCTCCAATGAGAGGAAAGAGGACATATTGTGCTACTTCTTACTCTTAGCAAAACACAATAAGTTCAAGAACCAGCCACTGCAATACGCCAACAAATAAAAAACGAATATTTTTCTTAATATCTTACTGGCTTCATTCCACAGACGAGAAAGCAAAAACATAGAAAAAAAATAAACTAGTCCAACTGCATCATGTATAATTCATGGTTTCACACCGTGAGAGTGTCACAACAAGCAAAGTCTCTCTACCCACAATGCCCTGCTTGTCTTACCGCTGTGCTCTTATCCCTAATGACTGGGGATGGGATGAAGAAAGATGAATTTTACCCACAATCTAAAGGCACCATCACCGTCTTCTCTGAGAGACACACCAATGGCAACAAGCCTCCAGTGAGCTTCAATCAGTTCCAGGTGCCCAACTATTTAATGTAGTACTGCGCACTTCTTAATCTGACCTCGGACCCTACATCTAACCCACCTCGGATGAGGAATGTGTAACGAGAGCCCGGCTCTATCAATTATGTCCAGTAATTAAGAGTGAGTGTCAACAGGAGATAAAGAGCAACATTAGGCAGCTCCAAACAGTGGCTAACACACTTTTTCTTCATGGGATTGTAGGCTAATCTCATTTTACTGGAACTGCACGTCCCCCGCGCTCACCTTTGATGTGTAAATTAGGACAGAATCGAAGAAATAAACACTGTCACAAGCCAAGAGAAAATGGAGGCTTTGGCAGAGCATATATATTTTGGAGGGTGGCAGGTGGGGGGGGACACATGGCACAAGGACAGAATTTCTGCTTCATCATGACTGAACGTGACTTAAAAGGGATGATTTTCAATGCCACCAAAATCTCTGTAGTGCGTCTACAATCATTTTTCACATCCGACTAGCGCCGGTGCCCAAATTTGTCATAAACAAATATGGAAAACAAGAACATTTCAGTTTGCACTTCAGACCTGGTTAGAGGCGAAATCTACACTGATGCGGGTAAAGTGTCCTAAATTGTTTTTCCATCGAGCTTATTAGCATGTGTTCTGAGACAGTTAGAGAAGGTTTTCAAAAGCTTTTCCAGTTGCATCCAGAAATCTCAAACAGACTGAACAGAGACCTCAGAGTAACTTGAGAGATAAAGAGATTTACAGTTAAATTCAACTATTACATTCCAGAAAGCTTCTTTGCCAGGTAGATTGTAACTATTTCTCCATTTAAACAGTAAATAATGAAATTATCCTCACACATATTTTTATTTCTTCAGGCTGCAGTGCGAATATTAAGAAGATTCAGAAATGTGGGGTAAATACAGCCATCAAAATGTTTTTTGACTCCTCGCCTTTGCAGCCTCTCTGCACTGTAACATCGCCCGCTCTTCCCTGCTCAAAAAAAGGATCTGAGGCGAACTGTTGGTGCTTGCAGCCTGAAATATAAATGTGACAAAATAAATTATAAATTGACAATACCGCAACGCCTGTTTCGTGAGTCAGGCGGTTTTGGTTCAGAGAAAACCGAGTTATCTTTTTGACACAAATATACATGCTCACCATGATCCCTGACTCAAAAACAATGTGTTATCACTTGAGGTTTGTCTGCATTTAATTTTAACATCAGTACCTGCTTGTGACTTTAGTCTGCCTGTCAGAGAATACACAGCTGGGCTCAGGGCGAGCATGACAGCTTTGTCACTACTGGGAATATGCTGTACAGAACTTTGGCTGTAGGACTGTTTCTGTCGGAGACATAGAGATCCCAAAGAGCCTGTCTCAGGAAAGACTGTCCCTGCATCTGTTTGCTCCCCTCGCCAGCCAGAACGTCCTTGAAGCTACGTCTGTGTTTCCTTACGTCACCCTCTGAATACAGTTAAAAGTATCTTGATCCCATGTAGAAGACATCAAGGACATGATAGAACCAACGGCTGCCTGACTTCATTCAAAGTTCCCTCTGTTCTTCTTACCAGCTAAATTAATAATGAGCATATCTGATGCGCATACACATATACATTGTTTCCACTATAGCTACTTTTATGCCCCAAGAGATAATTTGTAATAAAACTAACAAGTTTCTACCTTTTTCTTTTTGTTCTATAAAAGCCTGTAAAGAAATAGGATTTGTGAGGAGGGATGAAAAGAAAGAAAATATAACTTATGGACAGGCTATTATTTAGCATCATTTTAATCAACGTCAAGTTGTAATTTTTGATGTCAAATTCTTTTAAATAAGCAGTTTTATGATAATAACAGGATGGTGAGCCACCAGCTTTATTATTGGAAATGCATATGGAGAATTTATATAAATCATACTTTAGGATATAATTTAACAACATAAAATGTATATATAATTTGTCTTTTTGGTACATCAGCATCCATATATTGGAAGCTTTGGTCTTTTAGTCTCCAGCCACTGCACAGTAAGTTAAAATTTACTTGTAATTTATAGACACAAGGCAATTTTATAAAAAAGTGGGGCTTATTCTTTAAGGTGCAAACCATATGTTTGAATGTTTTACTTTTAATGATCAGCTCAAAAAGTCAACAATGGCCAGCAGTGTGGATGAATTTACCTCTGAAGTGCTTGTATCTTCTCCGCTGTGATTCCCTGAACTATCTTCTCCAGCACGTCTGTGTCTGCAGTTGGCTCCACCATTGCTTGCTCATTGGTGAAAGCGTATCGTCCAACGAGCAGCCCCAGAACAAACACGCCCAGACCTGCAAGCAGGTACTTGGCCAGGCAGGTTCCGCCCCGCCTTTGATCCTTGGGTACTGCCCGGCTGAAACGAGATACGTAATTAGGATCCTCCTGCAGGCGCTCAAAACGTCCGTGAGGGGATACAGAGGGTTGGATTGGTTCCAGGTCTGGGTCCATGCCCCCACCAGAAGAACTGCTCACAGGTTGGTGCTCCACGCACTCCAGCTGGAAGCGGTCCAAACCTGGTTCCTCCAGTTCCTTCTCCATGTCCCATTCCAACTCCAGAGAGGCGGCGTGGAGCTCTTCACTGTCCAGATCCCGCACATGGAGAGATCCATGTCCAGCGCGCACCTTCCTGTACGCCATGTTTGAAACTGTATATACACAAATACAAACAGAAAGACACTTTTAATTTGAAAATTAAATTATATTAAATTATTAAAGAAAACTATATTACTTAATTACTTTAGAAACTTAACAGGCAAATAAAATCTGTAGTGACTTTGACAAGTCTTTGTCCACAAATTTACATTTGACATTAAAAAGTAAAGTAAAACTTTTGAACATGCTTTTCTCTAATTGCCACCATGGATTAATTTAGTGTCCACATGCCTCTAAAAAGCACATTACTGGTGCATGCGGTATAAAAATTGGTCAAAAATAGTTCAGTTTTAAAAATGAGTCTGGAGATCCTCTGTGTTTCTCCTGAAGTTACAGAGCATGAACAGAACTACTAATGGTCATGTACATACTGCTTGGTAACCTTCTTGAAGCGTCAAGTCAAATACCTTAATAAATATTCATGAGACATGCTTTTTTTGAATTATTTAATTTGCCAGCTGATTAACGCACACTTAACAACATCTGCCTGTCAGCCAATAAGTTATGTACCATCCTATGGCATAATTAATATTAATAAGCAAAGCTTTTACCTTTGAAGCACTTGAAAACGATAAGAGATATCTTCAATAAAGAATGTGGGGTAGATCATGTGCATTAATAATTTTTATAAATGAAATGTAAAAGCATTATTATATTATGTAACTCCTAACATACATTTTGTTAAATGTGTATTTAAATGCATTTAAATTATATAAATTGTATATATATATATATATATATATATCATGAACGTTAATTTATTCTATGGTTTATTGCTAAGCAATGCAATTCTATTTTTCTGGCAATTAAGAATACAGCTACATATTACATTTTCAATATAAGAATCAGCAAACTCAGCTAAAGTTTCCATAAACTATATCCTATAAGTTACAATTACTTCTTAATTTGTGAAGTAAACTGTTTACTGAAGTTCTGAATACTTTAAAATGCCCTTGGAAAAAGCAACTAAATATAATAACTTGATTTTTCCTGTGTTGTGGATTTCTAAATTACTTTAACTTTAGATACTGTAATGATGGTAATATTATACCATCAAGACATGCAAAAAAGTTTGCTGGAATCCCCTATTTTGTTTTGAACAGTGATAAAAATATGTCGGGATAAAAAAATCACCAATGACATGCATTCTCAAGTAAAGCAATAAACTGTGAGGTGCTTTGGCTGGTATTACCAGTGTTACCAAGTCTTTAGTGTTTATATGGCCAGCAGTCCCAGACACAAAGCATTCTATATACAGACAAGGAACGATCTCAAGGCGGGATGTAAAAGCTCAGTTTGACTGTTACTGCTAAAAAAGATCATTAAGGGTGATGACTTGGTTGGTTCAAATTCATAAAAGAGAACTGAATGTCTCGGTGTACCATCAAATTTAACTATCCTTTTAACAGACACCACCATCAAACTCAGAACAGCCCAGTCGATAATAACAAAACTCCAAACTGCCCAGAAATTCCAGACCCTGCACACGGCCATTATCCAGTCAAACGGAGCTCTTGAAATAGTTTCCCCTTTAAAAATTACAGAGCAAAATCTCTGGCAGGCAGACAGGAGAAAGTCTGAAAAACCTTTGATAGTCAGACTTAAAATACTCATTTACATGTTGGGAGAAATCTCTTATGACTGAAGGAAATAACTTTGCAACTACTAAACATTCGACACACGTTTGTCAAAAATGGCGCTGAGTTTTTTACAACACATTTTGTACATTCACTTTGAGCGTGTGTTCCCTGCCTCTGCCTTTAATATCATTTGTAGGGCAGAATTCTTCAGCTTTTTCTCCTTTATGGGAATGAAGGGATATGAATGATTTTTTTTTCGCTTTTAAATAGGCACCACAGAATATGAAAAGAGAAACCTGAGGTGAAAATGATGTGCTTTTGTTTCTGAACATTAATCTTTGATGCTCCACAAAACTTCCATTATTCCATGTGGATCCGCGTTCACAGGAACTTCATTTACACTTTGACCCTGGCAATGACATGGCTTGTCAAATTCTCAGGACAGCGCTAACCCTCATCTTCTCTCCTGTCGGCTCCTCCCAACCCCTTGCGCTCGGCTCTTTGCTCACAGAATGACAGATGACGCTCAATCACCAGAAATGTCGGTAATTTAACGCCTTTCGACTACCCAACAGGGCCATCAATTAAAGTCGTGGGAATACACCATCTTTGACTTTTCTCAGTGATTGATGTTGCTGGGAAACTGGAAAGATGCTACTTCATATGCTGCGTTTCCAGCCTGCTAGCCCCAATCTGCACCCATTGATAATGCAATAGCGTAAATTCACGGCGAATTGATTGCACCTGCTAATCGCATTTTTTCGTTTGCACATCTGCTTTGTTTCAGTACCCGATTCGCTGCAGAAATTATGCATATCTGACAACAGCGCAAACACATAGAAAACATATTCATATTGTATAGTACAGCAGACTCTGTAGCTTTGTTGCAAACTTTCCACCTGCATTGGCTCTGTGAAATGTCAAGTGCTCTCAAGCACACCACATGTTTACAGCTCTCTTCTACATCATTGTGATGGATGACGGTTGCCACGATCAACTAAACTGAACGCAAACATCTCTTTTACGTGAAACTGCATTTAGCGACTTCTTTCAGGGACCGCAGAATGCTAATTGCGTGAGGCAAACAGCGCTGCTTAATAAGCCATATTTTCATTGGGGCGTTTGAGCTGAAAAGAACGATAATTACTTATTTAAATGACAATGGAGCAGTGCTATACCAGCACAGATAGCACCTGCTTACGATGCATCATTTTGCTTCAAAATATGACTGTTTAGTGAATTCGCCCCAATGTAAGAAAATTAAAGGTTTTAGATTGTTATATTAGAATCGTTATATCTGTTCGAATTTAATTTGAGCAAGCAACTGCACTGATAATCTGAAATATTAACAGTAGGTAAGATATGCTTTGTGTTTCTGGATCTATCTTATCAATATTTATGAAACCAGTCAGGACAACATTTATGTTTTCCAGGAATGTGTATTGACAGGCTGAGTAGATCATGTCAGCCCCAGTGGTGGAAGGCCCAGGTACTGCTTGGGGCAGTCAAGACAGCATGCTGGGGGAAAGGAAGAATAATGGCACCTATCAGATGATGCTAGAAGTATCTTGGACTGAATCCCACAAAAACCCTCCAGTATGGGCTACTGCGTCCTCTTTATAATAACCCCAATATACCCTGGGCACCTCGTGGATGTCAGAAGCTGTTAGACCTACAGCAAATTGCCCACCTATAGCACAGACCCATTGCACATAGAGGCGCTAACTCAAAATTATCTGGCTGAATGATCTCAGGAAGAGTGCAAAAATCAATGTCTTCCAAACAAGGTTTACCTCAGAAATAGAGATTTCAAACTAATTACATGATATGCTGATTAATTAAGTAACCACAATAATAATAATAATCACATGTATGTAGCAATGTTAGCAACAATACACTACTTTGTACGTACACGGGTAGATGTGTAAACCCTCACAGAGGTTGGTATGAATAATTACTAAGAAATAGCCCAGCTAACAGGGAACGTTCTCAGAATGTTGGCTAATGTTCTCTTGCAGTAGAGTTAGTAAAATGTTCATATATCAAAAACGTTATTCTTAAGTGGTTAGTGAAACGTTTAAAGACATTACAGAATAAAGTTTAAGTATAAAAAACAATATAAACAAGCAATAACATGAGTAAATTGTCTTAAAAAACATTACTTAATGGAAATGTTAGGGAACATTCTTACAACCTAAAATTGTTATACGAAATATAATGTGTCTTCTTACTAAAACTAGTCTACTGGTGTCAGTAAAGCATAAAGAAAAAATGCTCACAATGGCTGTTCTTCAATTGCTTTGTCCTTGTCAGAGTTGAAGAAGAATAAAGTAAAGAAAAAAGAATAAGAAGAAAGACATCTCAGTGTTGTCCCGCTTACCTGTCATCACATTTGACACGACCTTGTCAGTTACCTTAGTTAGAAAGCATGAAACTAGCTGTCAATCACGCCACTTCCTGCTCATGTTACACAGGGCAAAGCAAACACAGGTCTAATAAGAACAGATATTTTCCACCCTCACAAAAACTGTCCGGTTACAAATGCTTTCGTAATGGGAGTATCTTAGAAAGCGTGTAAATGACTGGTCCGGATTACATGAGTGTTGCAAGATGTCAAAGAAAGTAAGTCTGCACATATGGGAACCACGAACCAACATTTATTTCAAACTCTGACAGTTCTTATAAGGACAAAGATTTCGCAGAGATGTCAGAGATGATGGATTTCAATTCTGAAGGTTCTCAGCATGCTCTCATAGAGCTAGACATCTACCAAATTTATGAAGACGCGTGTCGTCGTTTCATTACAAAGATAATTCTGAATTCGTACAAGGTGAAACACAACATAAGCCCGTGGCAGAAATAGGCCAGGCCACAGAAAGCATCTTCAAGACACCATAGAAAAGCACTATTTTCATATGACACATGAATAAAATATACATCCTCAGGGGTACATGGTACATATCTGGTAGGCCTCACCCCCATTAAATTCTAATATATATATAGCCATTCCCCAGAAGGTCGAACCACAGTGTTTTCTCCCAAACTGCAAGGTAAAAACGAGGATTAAATATTGTTTTGCTGGTTACCCCTTTAGTAGTTTGTTAAAACAACATTTATACATGTTTTAGGTTTTTTTAAATAAGGGCAAATTGAAGGAAAAGTACAACTGAGTGAAATTTTTGTATGTGTATTTGTGTTGTTTTAAAGGTTCACAGAAAAATATATGCAAAATAGATAATGATGCTAACACAGCTAAAACAAAATGTGATCTAGCATAATTCAATGGGACTGTTAAGCATCAAGCTGCCACTACCATCCAGGAATCGCAAACAGCCCTTAAACTGCTAAACGTGTGCTTGTCTACAGTACACATCTGAAGATGCTGTAACGTTGCTGTAATGTTCCTCTCTATCACTGGAATAAAACACTGCAGCCATAAACAAAGCAAAAATGTAAATAAACAAATTTACTTACCAACTGCAGTAACTGATGAATACGGTGCCATACATAAAAAGCATAATTAACAGAAAGTGTATTTGCACTGAAAAAAAAACACTGGCTTGGTTTTAAATACACATGGTGCGGCACTATTCCAGCGCAGATGGCAACTGGTTAAGGGTGGTTAGTAAATAACACACAGTCTTTGGATAAAAATGTGGTGCACAAAAAGTGGTACAGCTATTTAGTAAATTGGTCCCTGAAGTGAAATTAGATTGCATTTGAAGTAGTGGAGGTGTTTTTATGACACATACTACAATAAAATAACACATCAAAGCAGCTCCATGTGGTTAAAATGGCACAATTTAAGATTAAACTATTGTTGTGGAATTTTCAGATCTGCGTTTATTAACAAGGGGGAAACCACCAGTAAAACTAATTCCGTCTAGCCTGTGAATGATGTTTTATTTGTGCATTCAGATCAATACCCGCAGGTGAGACAGATACCAAAGCAGAAACCAAAGATAAAGGCAAATCAAATCACTCGTTGCAAAAACACATCCAATCATTTACCTGCGTCCATTAAGTTTAGCAGGAAAGAGAGAAAACAGACAGTGAGTCAGATGAAACATTCTTTTAAATGACTCTAAAGCAACACTGGGGTTATTGAGTACATTTATCACGCTACCGTGAGTGTATCGTCTAAAAACACTGGATCAGAAACATTCACTTAAATTGCAGGCGACACCATGTGCACCATTAAAGATAGATTGTGGCTAGCACTTGGATCATTAAAACCAGTTAGACTAAAAATTGTTCATTAAAATTCTATGAAACGCAGAAGGCAAAAACAGTTTCTGTATAGAGACAGTCTGTGGTTAATGGCAGGGGCAGAGCAAACAAAACAAACATTCTTTTGTCTTAGTTGCGAATCCATTCTATAGTAAACCAGAGAATAAAGCATAACAGTCATCTAAACCCGGGTGATCCAGTTTTTCCCCTTTCTCTCACAGGTCCCTATTATAAACAGACACTTAAACTGGGAATTTAAGGAGGTGCACTTACAGGCTAGGGTTTTTAAAAGATATTGCCAAAGTGAAGTGTTCCTGGAAAAACAAGCTGTAAAAAAGCCATTGTTTAGCTAATTAGTATCGAGGGGCACAAAAGGATGAGAGCTGGTTTTAAACACCTCACCCAGCCAGAGCAAAGAAATGCCCCTTAGAAATGAAGAACCGTGTATACAACTTCAAAGAAAAGATTAAAAGTATTTAGTCCATGTTAATTCGGTGCTGTGCAACTTCTAAACAGAATATTTTATCAAGGCAAAGAAATGTACAATGTGAATTACAAAAACTCTCCACAAGGCTCATGCTGTTTGAAGTGCTCAAAGCCTGCGAGTCAACAAAGATCGACTGCAAGAATGTAAATGCATATTTTATACCGTTTCCAAGAAGCCATAAAATCCCCCACAATTCCTTGTGTTTTTTAAAAAAGTGTTAATTATTCCATGTATGCTGATATGATAGATACATTTATTTTGCAAAAACGAGAGAACCAAAAATATGTTCACACAATCTACATGTTGTTTTCCCATGTTTTGAACTTCTAAAATGTAACATTTTATCAAATTGTATCTAAACGTAATAAAAAACTACAGTAGTGGTACTATAACTAAAGTTTACACAGAATTTTCCATGAATATTAATGAGTTCCCCTTCATATGTATGATATAGCCAACGTGTAATGCTGAACATAATGAAACCTTTACAAACAAGACAAGTGAACTTTTGATCTGGACCGCATGTCTAGCCATCAGAAAGCACAAACCACCATCCGCTCCAATTTGCAGAGTGAAAACTCAAACATGTTTGACCAAACAATGAAACGGCGACCTCGGGTACCATTTAATTTGAAGGTTGTATTCTCAGCCCAGTCAACCGCTACGGAACAGCCCGCGGTCTCTTCTCGCTGTGATTTAGAGAATGTTTGATCTTTGCCATTCGTGACAAATTGACGCTGCCGCATTAAATGGCAATACAAACCATGACACTGGTCTTCAAATTGAATACATGTGTGTCAATCAACGTGATGAGACTGGCCTGCATATATAACTTACCCTCAATAGCTTCATTAGCTGATGGTGGAGCTGTTATAATGAGTAACGAAGGTATCTCCACCTACTTCTACCTCCAGCTCTTGTTCATCACATAGTTTTGGCCTGTGTTGATTTGCCTAACTAGCTTTGAAGTGGAGGCATTTTTAATGACACACATACCGAAACAAAAAGGCCTTCGTTCCTTCAGCCCAATCAAACCCAGTATAACAATTGTTGCTATCCTTAAATATTTATTACCAATCACAGATGGAGCAATGATCAAACAGGACAGCACTTGCATAGCCTACATTCCCCGAAGCCACATGTCTTATCAGGCTTCTTTTTCGCTCAAAGTCACTCACAGCCAAGGAGACGGTCTCTATATATAGTCAAAACCAGCTACGGCTTTCATACAGACAGATCAGTCATTAGCTTCCAACACAGTCACAAACAGAATGTCACCTTTTGGTGTAAATGAGGTCTTTCCCATCTGCAGCACACTGATGGATGGACACAGTGCCTGTCAAAAATGCCAAACATACAGTACTGACATAATGGAGAAGCTTTTTGATCCAGCAAGACCAACCTCTGGGGCCTTTTATTTTACAAACATATTAGACACACACACACACTTTGTACATGACATAGATAGTGTTGACTCAACTGTGATGTGTCGGGCAGGTGTAATTGGCAGCCATCTAGCTCTGATAGATGGTGACGGGTTGTTCAGGAGATCTGAAGAGATC
>JAZGTK010008935.1:0-10588 GCA_036877625.1 Ambastaia sidthimunki | reverse complement strand
CTCATCACTGTCCTCTCATCACTGTCCTCTCATCACTGTCCTGTCATCACTGTCCTCTCATCACTGTCCCCTCATCACTGTCCTCTCATCACTGTGCCCTCATCACTGTCCTCTCATCACTGTCCCCTCATCACTGTCCTCTCATCACTGCCCTCTCATCACTGTCCCCTCATCACTCATCACTGTCCTCTCATCACTGTCCTCTAATCACTGTCCCTTCATCACTTTCTTTATCTCATGGCAACAGGGGATATTGATTCAGTCATTCATCACAGACTGCAGCCATTAACATGCAATCATGATTCATTACAGGCTACAAACAGCAGCATCGCTCAACTTCAGAACAGTTAGAAACAGAAATATTGACATGCATATGACAAAACAGTGCAGCTTGGGTTATTTTTTATTTTTAATGTTTTAACAATTTGCCACGAGTTTCCAACTTAAATTGCAATTATTTGACAAATACTTTGTATCACTGCCAATCTGTATAATGTTATTTCACATAATGAAAAACCTTTGAACACCACACAATTATGCTATTTGTCAAATATTATCAAATGCCACTTCTTGCTCATTAAGTGTTGCTCTCTAAGCCTTTGGGTTGGTTTTGACAGTATCTCTCTCAATTTTATTGGCTCACTCTGCTCAAAACAGATGGTGTGATTGGCTGGGCAAACTGGCTCAAGCAGCTGGTGCCCAAGATCATCCAATCAGAGCCTGTACTCGGCATGTTATTAGCATATGGAGGTCTGTGCTGATATGATGGGATTTGAGAGTCTTTCAGATGCTGTCAGTGGGCTGTGCTTGAGCGTGTGTATGTGGGTGGAAATAAAATGGGCTCTCGTCTGAGTCTCAGACACACATTTTAACAATTAATGTCTTATCAAGAGGAGAGAAAACACCCCACATCCTGAGGCCAATACACTTAAAAAAAAAACTTGTTTCAGTGATTTTAGCTTTAAGTCAGAAAACACAGCATCAGCTCCTCCTGAAACGAGATAAGTGCATTAGTTCTGTATTGCTCCTTTCTGTTGCCAAGCAATACAGAAACCAATCCATTCAATTGTCACAGGTGTGTGTCTATTAGTGGCTTTAATTGTGGTTCATCCAATCAAATTTTGGAGCAGTTTGTTTTATAATGGATGTTAAAAAAATAACTATTAACACACTATAAACAATCATCATACATTCGTGTCTTTGTGAAGGCTGTGTGCCTGTCGCTCTCATACCCTCTTCTCTCAACACATTAGTGATTTGTGAGACAGAGCAGATGTGAAGATGTTTCATCAGTGCACTGCTGACAGGAGCTTTCAGACAACATCACGTGTTCAGTCACAGAAGTGTGTTCATGAAGAGTCACGACAGTAGGTCAGTGATGTATAGTAAAGCAATATAAAAGTGTGTTTTCCGTCTTTGTGGACAGATACCACATAGACTTTGATATTGAAAGAAGGGCTCAGACTCTATCCAGATATCAGAATATCAGATTATTAAAAGTGAATTTTTTTTACACAAGCCACTAAGTAAATAGCTAATATTTATTTATTAATATTTATGTATTAATATTCATGTAGTTATTTAATAAATAGTAAATAACTACATAGCAACGCCCTAGCAACCACCCAAAAGACCCTATAGCAAATGTAGCAGAAAGTTTAACATAAGCAAGCTCACATTTATTTTTAAACAGTGTGAAAATATAAAATGTGTTTGTGTCTGTCATTGGTTTTCTTCATCCTGAAGTAGAATTATCCAGAATTATTCTTGATTCTTGAATTATTCTCATTTATTTCTGTAAATCTGTTCTTGTTTTCAGACGATGCTCACTGCAATCTCTATGAGTGCTATTGCCACAAATGGTGTCGTACCTGGTAAGTAAACCCCAGATGAAGCTTAACTTGCATGTGTGTGTTGTCTTAGCGACAGGAAGCTGTCACCCTAGCAACAGTAACTCTAAGCAAAGACCCGAGAGCAATATCCTCAGAGCTGTATTTATAGATTCATAATCCAATGACCACCTTATCTAATTGGAGGAGAGCAGAGGTGATGTTAAATGACAGGGTTTGATTCTTGTTCACTGTTTGTCAGTGATAGGCTGCTATTTTCCCTATAGTGCTAAAAGGCTCTTTCTATAGCCATGCTGAATTTTTTGCAGGAAACAGGAAGTTGTAATTGAGGGTGTTGTGCTTTCTATGCTATATTGATGCTGAACACCAAAATACCCCTCACTCCTCAACCTAAAGCTTCCAAGAATGCTTCTTCATCTGACTCCATATGAAAACCAGTGTTGGAAGTACATATTTAGTGCAAGTTTTCCCAGTAATGCTGTATGGAAATGGCATATATTTTCTGCAGCTTTAAAACCAAACCAGAATCTCTCAAGTACTGTTTGGAAGTTTGATCCATTTCAGGAAATCAGTTGTTTGTGAGATTTGTTTGTAGCAGAAGTTTCGTGAAGCATCTGTAAGTGTGTCATGTTTAAGAGTGTGTGGCTTTGACCGCATGTGTTCAGTGTGTGGGTGATGTGTGTGTCACAGCTGGGGGCTCGTATTACATGATCTCTCGCTCTCTGGGGCCTGAGTTTGGTGGAGCTGTGGGGATCTGCTTCTATCTGGGCACCACCTTCGCTGGAGCCATGTACATCCTGGGCTGCATTGAGATCTTACTGGTGAGATGAAGAGCTCGTGTTTCATGAGTGTGTGACGTGAGGTGCCCTGTCACCATCTCTCCATCATATCTGTCCTCTGTTCTTCTTGTAACCTTCCTCTCTTTCTTCATCTCTTTATTTTGTTGTTCATCAGCCGCATCTCCTGCTCTCTCTTCTTTCTTCTCTCTCTCTCTGTAACTCGCTCTCTCTCCTCCCCTCCTGTCAGAGTGAGTAATTAAGTAATTACTCAGACTCTGTGTTTAACACTCTGATGAGTGTTAGCATGTCTTCTGAGCATGTTTTAACACGCGTGTTCTCGGCTGCTCATGTGTTCTCTCTTTCTGCTGTCCTCTTCAGGGTTTGAGGACTGTCTGAGTCCTGGATTCATTTAGGTTTAGCTGTAATTGTTCATGCAGAATCTTCTTCTCAGACACTATACCGTATATTCAAAGCAAGCCGAGCGCTTTCACATTAAAGCTGGATTGTGTAACCCTGCAGATATGATGAAAATGAACAGGTCGCCATAGCGACCAGATGGTCAGATGTATGTGTGTCCTTGTGTGTAGATGAATATTTTATCACTTCAAAGAATTCTGTAATTACACAAAATGTCATTGTAAAACTGAGTGATTCTCAGTTTTTATCATAATGTCTCCAGATGTTTATTCTTTAGTTTTCATGTTAAATCAGCAAATTAAAGGTAGAAGAGCTAATTATGCTAAACAGTGATAAAAAAAACATTACAATGCAAACATATCTTTAAAACCTAACAAATGTTTCTTCTGTCTGGTTTTTGCAATAAAATATAACAGTATCTCAAGTGAGAGTTTGAATGGAGTTCAATGGAGTCCTAAATATCATTTAGGTCAGATGTTTATTATGGATGAATGTGAGTCATCTGCAGTATTAATTCTACACTTCACTGGTCCAGTTATCATGTGTAGAACTGAATTCACTTCACTTCTGTTTCACCGTGTGGCTGTTCGCACTCATTTCTTCTTGAAAATTCCCATTTCTTATTTAAAATTTTTGTCCTTTATTGTTTGTTTGATATTCTTTGTGGTTTTTTTGTTTAGATTTTTTCACTTTCTGGTTGTTTGATTTCTGATCTCAGTACACTGACAGTCTTCACTAGTTTTGGGAATATTGGACAAATATTACAGGAGAAGTAGATGAAAAAACCTGAATCCATTAGAAATGGCACACAGGTGTAGGACAGACCTACAGTAAACATTGTTATTGTATTAATAATTAATTCAGTCGTTTGCAGAATTATGATCATGAGCTGCCATAGACTCCACTAGAAAAGAAACAATAAAACCTGGAGTCAGTTTTTAGTGTCACTGTCAGCTGTCAACAGTTGCTGAACAACTTCATTCATGTCAGATCTATGAGGATCAAATGAACTGCTCAGCCAATCAGATTCTAGATACAGAACGTTCAGTTTTATATATTTCTTCTTTTTAGTGAAATGTAACTTTTTTTGTTAAAACTTATTTTGTTTATTTTTATTAGTCTTTTTATCCCTTTTAATTTCATTTTTCCTCCTCCTTTTCTCCTGTGTTCACTTCCTCTCAGGTGTATATTGTTCCTCAAGCGGCCATCTTTAAGATGGAGGGTCTGGAGGGGTCCGAGGCTGAGGCTGCCATGCTGAACAACATGCGTGTGTACGGCACGCTGGTGCTGAGCTTTATGGCTGTCGTGGTGTTTGTAGGTGTGAAGTATGTCAACAAACTGGCGCTCGTCTTTCTCGCCTGTGTCATCTGCTCCATCCTCGCTGTCTACGCCGGAGTGATCAAAACCGCCTTCGAACCGCCCGTCTTTCCGTACGTTACAATGCTAAAATTATTCTGTCAGTCACATCCAAGACTTCACATTACATACTGCACCTGTAGGACTTAATCTTCAAGATTTCTGCATTTTCTTCACTTCAAAAAAGAAAGAATCTAACTTAGTTCAGAGGATTTTGTTTCTTAAATTCTAACAGGCTACATAAAGAGGCAGAGCTGCTGTTAGCACTGCAGGTGTTGTGTTGTTAACAGTATCCAGTCACAGAGGAATAGCAAGTACAATTATCAACCCAGAAGATCAGTTACCATGTTTTACACGCACCTGCCTTTGCTAAACAGGCTTGAAGAAAAATAAATAGGCTCGTAAAAATAAATGTTTTAAAATGACATGCAGCCATTTTCAAGTGACATTATAAACATTAAAAAAGAGTTCTGTCTCCATTTTGAACGTGTTTCTTCAATGTTTGAAATGATTTGGGTTCTCAGAGTGTGTCTGCTGGGAAACCGGACACTGGTTTGGAAAGGTTTCGATGTGTGCGCGAAGGTCATAGAGAGAGAAAACTCCACAGTTACAACCAAACTCTGGAGACTCTTCTGTGATTCTGAGTTTCTGAACGCAACCTGCGACTCTTACTTTGCCAACAACAACGTGACGGAGATCCAGGGGATTCCGGGAATCACCAGCGGAATTCTGCGTGGTAAATTCAAACCTGTATACATACATGAAATCAAAACATGATGCAATCACAACAAACGGAGTCACTTCAGAGCTACAGGAGACTTACAGGAGACATTCACTTACGAAACAAACTCTGTTTTGTAGATAATGACTCATTGGTCTCAGTTTGTGAGCTGTTTTACTGTACTTACAGTTTTATTGTTTGCTATTGCTGGTTGGACTCAGATTCATATAATCATATATGTATGTAAATAAGAGTATTTGTGAATTTAGAAGAGGGCCACAAACTTGCCTTTAAAAATGTGGAATATTTTTGTCGCCATTTGTCTCTGACTTTCTCTGTTCTTGCTGTTTTTCAAACACTCTTTCAGAGAATCTCTTTGGCAGTTATATGGAGAAAGGTTCTTACATTGAGAAAACTGGAGTTCCTGCATCTGTGGAAGCAGATTCTGTCCCGAGCAACACTAACCGCTATCTGTTGGCTGATATCACCACCTTTTTCACCATGCTGGTGGGCATTTACTTCCCCTCCGTAACAGGTGAGTCTCAAATGGCCCTGATCTTAATCAGCGTGACAGTCATATGATTGTGAAAACTGACCTTAGATCAGTATTGTGTTCCCTGCTTGATGTTGAAGCAGCTTATTTCCTGACCTTGGATCAGAATTATTACTGTTGCCCAAAATAATATTTAAATGCCTAAAATTTAAAACACGCTGAAAACGTCTTTGTAGTTAATGATATTTTAAAGCATGTTTTGTAAAGAGACTTTTCAAGAAAAATAAACACTAAAAGTTTCTTTTTAGATTTTAAATTATTAAAACTAAATAAATACAAAATGTGGTTGTGGGGCTTTGGAAAAGAGCATGAATGTAGATGTCAGGTTCAAACCTGCAACCTTTCAGTTACTGTACCTTTTAAGGCCAGATGTTTAATCACTGCACCATTTTAATAGCTGTCTCTGTCTCTGTTTTTAACAGGTATCATGGCTGGATCAAACCGTTCTGGTGATTTGCAAGACGCTCAGAAGTCCATTCCAATCGGCACCATACTGGCCATCACCACCACCTCCATCATCTGTATCCTTCAAACAGAACAAGCGTAGAGCGTCAATTGCGTGTGTTACAACAGCCTCCTGCAGTACACTGTACTGTAACAGTCATACCCAAATCACACAGCAGTCACACAGCCTCACAGAGAGTTCATCATTCACATTCAAAAGTCACATTTACAGGCCAGGTTACAAACAAATATAAAATATATAAAATAATGTAAAATCTGTAAATATAACTTCATTGGGGACAAAGTGTGCGATTTGTTTCCAGGATATACAAATATTACATCAGAATTTTAGGAAATATGAATCTGGGAGTCATGATCAATGATTCTGTTGTTGAGTCTGTTCTATGAAACAAACTTTGACTTCCAGTGGAAAATACCTCACCTGAATAAATGTAGCACAGACACTCATGTTTGCTGGTCTTACTGATCTTTAACTGCAGTATTCAGACATGTCCAGTGTGGTGCTGTTTGGTTCTTGTATTGAAGGAACCGTTCTGAGGGATAAGTATGTGTTCAGTATCATCTGATCTGAAGTGTGTTGTGTGGTTGAGTGAGTGAGAGGTTGATTCATTGTGTCTTTAGGTTTGGTGAGGCTGTTAGAGGGAATCTGGTCATCGGAACATTAGCTTGGCCGTCACCGTGGGTCATCGTTTTCGGTTCGTTCTTCTCCACCTGTGGGGCGGGCCTTCAGAGCTTGACCGGTGCCCCTCGTCTCCTGCAGGCCATCGCACGAGATGGCATAGTGCCATTTCTGAGAGTGAGCACACACACACATATACTGTATATCCACATGTAATGCTATTTTCTTTTGGCATAAACTCCACTTTGCAAGTTTTTTCTATCATTTCTGTTTGTTTTGATTGTTTCATAGCCATAACAAGGTGTAATATACTTTTCTGCTCATAAATATCTAATAAAATGAAATCCTGAATAAAACTTCAAAATATCATTCACAGGTTTAATGCTCTGAATCAAACATTGTTAAATCCAGTAACTAGAGTTCTGATGTGTGTGTGTGTGTGTGTGTTACAGGTGTTTGGTCATGGGAAGGCAAACGGAGAGCCCACATGGGCCCTGCTGCTGACAGCCTGTATCTGTGAAAGTGGGATTCTCATCGCATCTCTTGATTCTGTGGCTCCGATTCTCTCCATGTAAATGTTTCTGTGCCACAATCTATCCGTGATTTGTCTGGGATGAATGATCTTGCTCTTTTCTAATATCTTGGTCGTGACACTTGGTTTGATTGGCTGTGATCACTTTCATATTTTTCTGGTTTGCAGATATTGTTGGTGTCACACTTTATGTGGTTTGAGACTCACTCCAGACACCCGTCTCTGTTTATCAACACTGACATCTGTGTTTTCACACCACCCGCAGGTTTTTTCTCATGTGCTACATGTTTGTGAATTTGGCCTGTGCTGTACAAACTTTGCTCAGAACGCCCAACTGGAGACCACGTTTTAAGTTCTACCACTGGTGAGCAGAGAAAGCAGCATGTTTTCTGGCTTTACTGGGGTTTGCTGGACCATGTGGGCTTTGAACATGAATAGCTCTGCTAACGTTTGCTTCCTCTCTGCCTGTAGGGCTCTATCCTTCCTGGGCATGAGTCTCTGTCTGTCGCTCATGTTCATCTGTTCTTGGTACTATGCCATCGTTGCCATGGGGATCGCTGGCTGTATCTACAAGTATATCGAGTTCCGGGGGTAAGTGGTCTGTGACCCGCGGGGAGTTGAAGAAGACAGATTAGAATTGAGTTGCAGACGTATGACCTGTGAGGATTTTAGATCTCTCGTAATCCGCTCGGCCAACAGCAGCTGGAATCTGTTCAGTATTTGATCAGTTCAGTGTCTTTCCTCTAGAACTCTGCTAAAGTCAAGCTGAACATTGACCTACGACTGTCACCAGAAATTAAAGAGGAATGAGCTGATTTGCTGGCAGGGTTACAGAGACTTTGTCCAGAATACTAGCTGACTGCTTCCTTAATACTGTGCAGTAAACACTACATACTGCCTGCTGTTTTACATTAGTGTGTGTATGCGTGTGCGCGTGTGTTGACAGGGCAGAGAAGGAGTGGGGTGATGGAATAAGAGGGCTGTCGCTCAGTGCCGCCCGATTTGCCCTTATGAGGTTAGAGGAAGGACCTCCACACACTAAGAACTGGAGGTGAGGATGCAAACACATGCAGGCCTTTATTCTTGATAAACAGAGTCCAGTTACTAAAACTGAACTAGAGCTAATGCTGATGATTTTACATGCTCTTCCCTCTAAGACCTCAGATATTAGTCCTGGTGAGTGTGGACGCTGATCTGAATGTGGAGCAGCCCCGCCTTCTGTCTCTCACCAGTCAGCTGAAGGCAGGGAAAGGTCTGACCATCGTGGGCACAGCACTGGAGGGAACGTACCTGGAGAACTATCCTCAGGGCCAGCAAGCTGAACAGGTAACATACTCAGAAACACAATACACACCATGACTGTGTTTCAAAATCTAGTGAGCTAGATTTAAATTTGAATTTAAATTTGAATGACAGGAAATGGAATTTTAAGAAATGTAACAGTCTTACAGCAGAGGTTAGTTAGTTTTAAATACACATTTCTGATTTTTTAACATTGGTTATTAGCATCATCTATTACAGTCCTCACTTACTGCTGTTCATTTCCTTTAAATCCAGATCACAGATCTGCATCGGGTTTATTATCTCAGTTTAAATTCTGTTCACATGCTGGTTATCAATTCTGCTTTCAATCCTCCTAAATGCCCAGAAATTCTCTGAAATTAGTCTGGAATGACAGAACACCAGGTTTTGAAATGTATCCACTGTTTGTTACATTAGGTTGGGTTGCAGTGTGCATGGTTTGGGGGATAATTACACACTTTCTCTCTGTTATCGTTCTCATTTCTCACTCAGTCTTTGCGGAAACTCATGGAGACAGAGAAAGTTAAAGGCTTTAGTCAAGTGGTGATTTCCTCCAACCTGAGGGACGCCACCTCACATCTGCTCCAGGCTGGAGGTTTGGGTGGTCTTCAACACAACACTGTTCTGACCAGCTGGCCACGCAACTGGAAACAGGCAGAAGATCATCTAAGCTGGAGAAACTTCACTGGTGAGTGAGAGGCATGAAAAGAAACCAGGATCTCTTTAATGTCTCATTTGTTTCTTGTAGGGGGAATAAATGGAGAGCATCATATTTCAGAATTTTTTGCTGAGTCTCATGCATTCTCACCTGTCTCTTCTAGAGTTCCTGAAGAGATCTCAACAAAGTCTCAAAGCGTGTTCATATTCCCCAAGATACAAACATTTACAAACTCAAAAGAGACTGCAGTATTAATTGCAGTATGTGTGTGTGTGTCTGTAATAAAATATGTGATACATATAAATACAAATGATGGAATGATGTCTATTACAGAGTTAGTGAGGGAGACCACTGCTGCCAGCAAAGCTCTGCTCGTACCCAAGAACATCTCAGCCTTCCCATCGAACGGAGAGAGATTCACTGAGGGTCACATCGACGTCTGGTGGATCGTTCATGATGGAGGGATGCTCATGCTTCTGCCGTTCCTCCTCCGTCAGCACAAGGTTCGTCCTTCACCTGAATTTAATATTTACAGTAAGTGCAGATCTGTGATTATCCAGAACTGCTCTCAGAAAGATGAAGTAGTTCTGTATTATATTTAGATGAGCTAGTAAACGCAGCAGTGGCTGAGGACAGACCGTGGATCAGTTGAGGATCAGTGTGAGGGTTCGAGTCATGACTCTCCTGCTTAGATTGACAGCTGTGATGGTGTTTTACAGGTGTGGAGGAAGTGTAAGATCCGCATCTTCACTGTGGCTCAGATGGATGATAACAGCATTCAGATGAAGAAAGATGTGACAACCTTCTTGTATCACCTGCGTATAGATGCGGCGGTGGAAGTGGTTGAGATGGTAATGCGTCAGATCTTCTGTTACGTATCTCACTTAACTTCACTTTTACTTCATCTGGTCTGTAATAAATTAAAGAAATAGGTCGCAAAAATCATCTACTAATTCTTGTCATTTCTGACCCTGTATGATTTTTATGAAAACATTTAGTGAAGAAAAAAAACTGAGCTGATTGTCTGAATCTTGTTTCTCATCTTGTTTCTCATCTTTAGCATGACAGTGATGTATCAGCGTACACGTATGAGAAAACTCTGATGATGGAGCAACGATCTCAGATCCTCAAACAGATCAACCTCACCAAAAACGAGCGTGAACGAGAGGTACAATCACAACACACACACACACAATCACACACACCAAATCACACACAATTTCAAACAATATCATATGATCACCACACACACACACACACACCAAATCCCACACAATTTCAAACAATATCATATGATAGCCACACACACACACACACACACCAAATCCCACACAAT
>JAZGTK010008934.1:0-17763 GCA_036877625.1 Ambastaia sidthimunki | reverse complement strand
GGCCGAGACTTCAGGGTAAGTACACGGAACGGGCGACCTACAATGCAACCCTTATTAAAGGCACTCAGCATGGTACAGACTAATCAACAGTGTTCACACTGGGAGACAACCTATGCTCTCCTTCACAACAGAGCGTGAGTTTGTGTACTGTACTGTGATAAGCAGAGAACTCTAATGGTCTGATCTGATCAGGTGGATGGGAAAGCTCTCAGATTAGGGCAGATCCGTGCACATTCCTGGGAGAACAGAGGCTAAGGAAATTTATAATGTAATCTTCTCAGTTAAGCTCTCCCACAAGCACGGTAAGTCTGTACTAGACTGTCCTTATTACTAAAAATCATTTCTGCTGTGGGGCTGATTCCAAAATTATTAAAGAAAAATATGTATTTGGTGCTCTGTTCTGCCTTGAGCTGTGTTCACAACTAAATAAACGATCATCACGAAAGGCTAATTAGTGAGACTTCCTGAGTGTAAATTGTTGTATTTTCTGTGAAGGCAAAATATCTCTCATGTGGAATGAACTGCAAACCCTGCTTATGTCGTCTATGTTTGGCAATTTGGAAAAGGCTAGCAAAACCAACCTAGCTTTGAAAGCGTAAGATCCCAGCCTCTCTAAAGCCACGCCTCCTCCAACACACAAACAAATACATAGTTTGACAGGCAACTACGACATCCAATCATTGCATTCGGAGTGAATGCAATGATTGGACAAACGTTTAATGCTCCGGCACCTTCCACAGCAGATATAAATCTCTAAATATAAACTTAAATTAACTTACTATCAGAATGTTAAGAGACTTTTAACCAGTATAACAACAATGTTTCTGAAAAAGCCTAGCCTGCCTTTCATCAACAGACTGTGAAGCTGAACTTACAGTGAGTCTTCAAGTTTCATATTTGCCCTTTTTATTATCCAATTGATGGACTGCAGCCATCTAAATATGTGTAACAGTGCCGACCGAATCAGTGTAACAGGAAGTAGAGAAGTCAGATTACAATACTGCCTCCTGAGCCAATTACTACTTCCTCGCACCGGGTCCGACCCATTCCGCTCCTTTAATTAAAGCTACCGCAATGGAGGGCCACACTCCGGTCGACCCCTCGCACCCGAGTTTCAACGTCTGCCGTTAATGACTGGAGGAAGAGCATCCAGACAATTATACTCTCAGATAAATTAAGATCGCAAACCTTGACAGCTGAACTCTTCTGTTGCAGTCTATCTCAGCTCAGCCATGATGAATACAGGTTGGGAGTTTCCCTACATGACAGACGGTCTTAATTACCGTGAGTCAATGTCAGGGCGCAGTGAGCTACGTGACTCAGGTCTGTCTCTGTGCAACAATGACAGTCAGAACGAGTCCTGTGTTAAGTGTCGTCTTCAGAGCTCCGCAGGGGTGTTGTGCACCTAGTTTTTCTTTTCTTAAGGGGCCACCTGTGACAGTTCTGGCTCGCTTGGTGCCCTAGGCGACATAAGATATGACCAAAGAAAAACATTTTATAAATACTAGCATAGTTTTTTTTTAACAAATTGTAGTTTTTTTTAAGACACACTAGCCTAGTGGTACAGCTTTTGTTCAGCGTTAAAGGAGAACTGGGTTCAAATACTGAAAAAATAAGTAAAGCAAAATTGCAAACGAAATCGACAGCCACAGTAATTAACAGACATTTGCATTGTATGGAAAAACGTTCTGATATTATTATTGTCCACTATTATTTAAAATGCACCTGGCTATTAAATGTGAAGGTGCATGATGCCTCTGTGCTTACAAAATGTATTAAATGTTAATATTAAATTAAATAATAAATAACAAGAAAGAAAGAAAGAAAGAAAGACCCTGTAGCTCCACTGGTAGAGCATTGTGTTAGCAGTACAAAAGGTTGCAGGTTCGATTCCTAGGCAACACATACTGATCAAATGCATACAGCTTGAATTCACCGTAAGTCGCTTTGGATCAGCGCATTTGCCAAATGCATAAACATAAAAACATGAGGGTTTGACAAAACTGGAAGCCATTTATGCTGCTAAAGATGTTCAGTCTCAAACAGTCCAAAAACAACCAGTAAGTATATTGATCATTTTTAATGTGGATCCTATTGATCTTTGACAAAAGATTCTTAGCAGAGAGAAATCAGAAAGGGTTCATACTAGCAGGCTTTACATTTACTCATTTAGCAGATGTTTTGTCACAGAAACACAGGCTGTAGTCATAGCAATAGAAATGAAATCTCATTTTAAAATCACAAACACGTTGCCTCTTTTCTGTCAAACTCTATATTTAACACTGTCTCAGTTCTCTGGCTCCCTGCAAAAGATGAACAGGCCTAAAATAGCTTCCTTTCTGATGAAAGTGGCAATTGTTTGGTACACTGGGATGATAAATGTTGAGTAGAAATGCTTTTAAACATACAGTTGTAAAACCTGCCAATATTCTCGCCATGAAACGGCCCACTGTGACCCCCAGAGCCCCACTGACACTTATCACTATGTTATTTATTAGTACACCGAAACAGCCGACTGCTAAAGAATGAATTAGGGATACATTAGGGAATTTGGGATACATTATCCGTGTTGGGAAGCTGATGGATGTTATTCTAAATATACAGATGGAAGTGCCAACAGTCATGAAGGAAGGATAATGCTGAGTTGTAATAAGAGAGGGGAGACATTGCACTGCCAGGCTCTCCTGTCGGACAGAGGCGTCCTTTCTTCCCTAATTTCTCTCCGACATTTATCCTGCGACATGTTTCCTTTTGCCCAGGAGAGAGGAACAGCATGGGATCTCCCTGGCGAATGTGTGCTGATGTCACTTTTTTTTTGTGCCCCGTTACATGCTGTGTTATGATTCACATGTAAAGACTTCTTCTGTCTTGTCTTTTTTTTGATGCATTATACCTCCTGCAGTAAACGCATGCTGTACTTCTGCAAACTTTTCTGTTTGAACAGACCTCATTGGTAGCAGCGAGGCACTGAAGCCTCAATGGCAATAGCTCTCAGCGAGGAGACGAGACTTTGATCTCGTTTTGTTACACATATAAAACAGAACGTAACGGATTTTAAAGCTGTAATCCATGATAAAAAATCACTCAAAGCAAAAAACATGCACTTATTCTGTTTATTAGTCACAAAATTAGTTTTTAAATGACTTAATTTTAATGAAAAATGTTTAAAAAAAACAGCATAATATGAATAAATAAAAGGATATGAGAAGCTCTGAGCTTTATTTACACAGCTGTGGGGCTACAAAAGACAATAAAGTTTGGGAAATATTGTTCTGTAGTACAGGAAAGAAAATACAGTTCTAGAATAATAAAGTTTAATATTGTGATTGATTTGACATTTACTGAAGCTCTCAGTAAACCATCATTCTGTTTTCAACAACAAATCACCAGACCTACCGGTTCACCAAACCATCTCTAAACTGTAACCTTCACCAACACGGTCAACAGAAGGTTGTTTTGAGAACATCTATATCAAAATAAATCATCATCAAGCGAAGTTGCTCCTCTGTGGAAACATCTAGGATGTGAAACACTCTGATAGATCAATATCAGTCTTTGTAAGACCTTCTATTCAATATGGCCCTACAGAAACCGAGCCACGGCGTTATCCAATAACAGCATCTTTTAAGACTGAAGGAGGAGTTTTTCAGGTGAATAATGCAGGTGCAAGTTGGGTCATTATCAAACTCTTGAATAATTCGAGAGAAGCCGTGACCTAATGCAGCAAACCAGTAGCTTATTCAACAAAAGTCAGAAATGTTCTCCTCAGCAGATTGTTACACGGGCCGTTGCTTTACCAAATTAATAATTCTATCGTCCCATGAGAGAAATACAAGCTTCTCTCAAGATCTCTATATACCGGGAAGCCAACAAACAGGAGTGGGCCCAGCTAACAATTTTACGTTGTAAAAATTTCAATAATGTTCCCATTAGGTAACAAAATGTTAAAGAATTAAATTTTTTAAAATGTTGAATTAACATTATTGGCTATTAGAATGTAATTTAAACATTAAGTTTGTAACATTTTAAAAATCTTCCACTAACAACTTAAGAATAATGTTTTTGATTTGATATATAACATTAAAAAAGTTCCACTAATGTTACTGCAAAAACATTTTTGATAACTTCAAGGAACTTTTAGAAAATGTTAGCCAACATTATGAGAATGTTCCCTGTTAGCTGGGGACTTTTCCAAGCGTTTCTCCACCTTCTACTAAAATAAAGAGATGTATGACACATAACTGTGAGCTCAGCAGTGACCAGCAGTCTCTGCTCTTGAGACAATGTCAACCCAATAAAGGCCGTTTGTACCACGCTTAATTTGCACCCATCGATTTCCTATTTTCAATTATTAATTCTAATTAGGATGAAGTAGATGGTGCCGGGGGCTGCAGAGCGTCAATGCTGACGGGGGCCAGCAGATGTAGGTGACTAATCCACATACATCAACTAGCATGACTTTACTCCACCTCAACGTAGGTATTTACTGATGTAAACATTCATTAGAAATGTACACCCAGAAAGGCTATAAGCTCCGCATTTGCTTTTTTCCCAGCATGCACCGTTCTTTTACTATTACTATTACTAACACTATACATGTTACTATTGAAGAGCTAATCTGGGCCAGGTGGCTATCATGCCCACATTAGCCCCGATTTGTTGCCCTGAGTGTGAAACTCTCTCACCAGGGGGCAGTGTCAACATGGTTCAGCTATAGGTCAATACGTTGCAAAACTACATGCACGGCAGCTGCATGCATGCCAACTTAATTATGAAGTTGCGCTGTGTTGCGGTGACAGCTGAAGCCCCCCCCCTCTGCATGGCCATCGGCTGTTGAAAACACAATAACAGCCTTTGATGCATTACTAATAATCCACAATACATTTATCAGAAAACATGGCCGTCCATTGACTGACTCACAGTGTACACAGGGTTTACAGAAAGCCTCTGAAATTTTGCGGTAATTATATTTGTGTGATGGAAATATATGCATTTTACAACAACCTTATTCTTGTATCTCTATCATGATAAAAAAAAAAGCCCAAGAGATCAAAAGCAGAAATTTACCATAATCAATAGCTTTTGTACTGGGGAACAGAAATGCTCATCCATACACAGTCTGTCATTTCCTGTGAGTGCGGTAGATTGTATGTTACTTCCACATATGACCAATTTTTAAACCACAGAACTGCTCATTACGGGTCCATTACAAGAACCACTTGATCATTATGCCAAAGCAAATAAAAAAAATCAAGACCCAAAATAGGGCAATTAAAAATCATGTGTGCACAGAGTTCTCTAAAAGTTCTCTCAAAGTTATCAAAAACATTATTGCAGTAACGTTAGTAGAACATTTGTTAAACGTTGTATATCAAATATGTATAAAAATATAGCAAAATTCTTAAGTTGTTAGTGGAATATTTTAAAAACATTACAGAATTTAAAAAGTAAATAGTGTTTCTTTTATGACAAAACCGACATTAATAAAACATCTAAAACTGGATGTTTTAGATGTTTTTAGAACTTTTAAAATAATGTTTGTAAAGCTTTAATTATGTTAGGGAAATGTTAGGGAAACATTCTTACAACCTACATTATGAGTTGTGGCAGGTGCACCTGGTAAAGGGGGGTTATGAAGGTTGGAAATTAGGTTACGTTATGTATCTTTCCTGAGTCTGTTGCTAGTGTTGTGAGCATGAATTCATTTTGCAGGTGCTGGCAACAGTGTTCAGTATCTAATGTAAAACCTCTGCCTACCTCATACAAAAGCCATATATAGAGTGAACAGAAATAGCCATCTCTAATAAAATATTAACACATCTATTTAACATCAAAACATGTTTTCTTTAATGTGATTCACACAGTAATAATTCATTGGCATGAAAGGGAAGATAGTTACAGCCCCACAGCGTGTGCTTTTGGCAACAACAGCATTGTGTTGTAAAAACAAACAAAAAGTGTGTGAATGATGTGTGTTTATACTGTATGTATACTGTAAACCTGCAGTTACAATACAAATGCTTCAGATACAGAATAGAAATATCTCACTGCACGTAGCTTCTGCCCATAACTGCTGTTCTAGATACAGTTTCTCTTATGAAACAAAATCAGGATCTGGATACAACTGGGATGAGAAAAGCTGAACCTGGATCAGTGGCTGCAGGCATGCACAGAAAAAATTATTAATTTAAAAAAAAATTATTCATTTTTAAACAAGTTTAAACAAACAAACAATACTGCAATTGTTTAAATGAATGCAGAATGTTTACTGTAAATTACAGTAAATATACTGTACATAACTGTAAAAATACATTAAATAAATCCAGGTATGTAAAGATACATTTCAGAAAGAGTCCTGAGCTATTAAAGAGCAACAAATAATTTTACTAGAATTGTTTTCTTCTTGTATAAGTGATTTTTCCTTTTTAATTCTCGTTTAAATACACTGTAAATGCCCAACTGCTTGTGGTGGGTCAATTTTTCAGCATATCATGGAATGGGACCCTGTGATCATCTATGGTTATAGATCCGTGATTATCAGCACACATAATCTAAGGTTATAAACAACTTGTTTTTTCCAAGAAACTTTCACAAACATGTTCCACCACACGTCCAAGCACAGATGAGTATAATTGTCTTTTAATGATCTGACATTATGCTAATGTTCATTGTGAGGAGATAAATCTCTGCGAGGGGTTTATGACTCTCGGCAGGTGGCCGTCTGCCGACCAGAGTTGTGGAGATTCAGACTCAGAAGAACATTGAGGATGATGTGCTTCATCATCAGGGGTCAAAGTGCATCACTTACCACGCTGATTCAGACTGAGAAAGCAGATCATCCCCTTTTCCTACAACGATCTGTTCACATAAGCATTAAGATGAAATTGACGGCCATTTTGGTTGACCTGTTTGTAAACATCAAATATCTTCATGTTTGATTAAATAAGTGAGATATTTAAAATAATTCAGAACCCAGCTAACAATTTTTGTTATTGTGTAAACGTATCGGTAACGTTTCCATTAAGTAACAAAAACAATGTTATTTTAAAAGTTCAAAACATTTAGTTTTTAAATGTTGTATTACCATTTATTCTATAACATTTTTAAAATGTTCCACCAACAACTAAGAATAACGTTTTTGATATATGTGATATGTAAGGTTAAAAAAGATCTACCAACCTTACTGCTAGAACATTTTTGAAAACTTGGAAAGCACTTTTAAAGATCGCTAGCCAATGTTCCAAGAACGTTCCCTGCTATCTGGAAAGCCCTTTTGAAAGTAAACGCCAAGAGTTTAGGTGTTCTGAGCAATATTGGACTCTTAGAAAATTGTACTCTCTCAGCCTGTTTGCCACTTGAGCTCTGTCAGAGAGCTGCCCACTTAAGCAAGAAGCACATTAAAGCTTAATTAGCAAAGTGACTCTGGTGCTGAGAGCAGACGTAAGGGAACACACATGGCCAGAATTATCTTTGGAATGAAGAGATAGATTCTGCAGCCAGACTCCAAGGGCCCTGTGAAGTGGCCAATATGTGTCCATCGCAGCTCTCCTCTCCCGTATACTCAGCAGTCACATGAAGAACTCTCAGGAGAGCCCCAGCCTCTCCAGAAAAGGTTGGCGAGGTTCAGAAGCACAGAATTATCCGGAACGAGCGTCGAAATCTCTGAATGCCGTTTTGTTCTTCTTGTCTTTGGAAACTCACTGGAGTCCATGAATTATTCCTGTGGATTCTCAAAGTCACTGCGAAGTCAAAGGTTCACATCAGTGACTCCATGAGAAATCAATTGTGTATCACTTTCTCCAGCCGTCTGTCAAAAACTGATGTGAGGAAAACTAGCCTGTTGCCGTGGAGAATTCGGTGCAGGAGTTAATGGATTATTAGTCGTGAACTCTGGCGTGAAAATAAAACTGCTTGGCATCAGAAACAACTGGCAAAAACAAGACTCAATAACACAGAGATGTTTGTTACTCCAACCGTGACTGATAAAGTTCCAAATGTATGACAAGACAAACAGAATGTAAAAGCAAATCTGATTCATTCATTCGTTCATTCATTTATTCATTCATTCTGTGGTAAATCTGCAAGCAAGAATCTGCCGTATTGATTCACAGAGGAAAAAATCTTTTTTACTTCCCTGATGAACAAAGCAAATGATCTTATCTAAATCAGTCTTAAAATGAGTCTGTCTCATAATTGCTGGTTTTTACTCTTGTAGACGAGGAAAAAAAAATCAATGCTGGACCAGATATTTAAAAAACAGTCTTGCATAAAGTAACTTGAGGATTTTTGTTGAATCAAATGTTTGTATGTAGTAAGTAACGCCTGTTGTCAACATAACCTTTGAGTCTTTATCTTTACAAGTACTAGCAGAAAATCATTTTCAAGTAATCTACAATTACATCCCTTCATTCACTGCTAGTAAGAGTTTGACATAACTAACTGTTTTATTTTACTCGCAGCCCCAGCAGTGACCTTGAATTTCTTGACTGTTCTTTCAAAAGGGGAGATTACAAGTATGAAATTGTGGAAGCAACTAAATGTTCTGCCAAACTCTGCTTTGAACCTTATCATCTGGATGCCCTTTCTCAGACACACAGATCACAGACCCAGTCCGTTTGCTCCTCTTATTAAGACTCACCGATGTGTACCAGCCTTTCTCTTCCCCTTTTTCTCTGAGGCAAAGGCAGGAATTTAATTGAATTTCAGGGCTTTTAATGTCTGCATCAGGATAATCAAAGCAAGCCAGTCTAGAGTTGTTTATCATGACCTTGAGAGCATCAGCAACACCACTTTCACAGAGATAGTCATTGTCCTGAGCTTAAAAAAGCAAAAACAAACAGTATTTCAACTTAGGAACTTAGAAAGTTCAATCGATCAGAAATTCAGCCTCTGTTATTCTCACAAGGCCACAAAACATCAGGCTTTCTAAACATATGGTCTTAATTTCAACGTCATCATTATGAAACCTAGCGGGCTGCCATGCAACCTACACTACACAGGTAGCTGCTCAGCTAACAGGGAACGTTTTTAGAACATTGGCTTTACGTTATCAAAAGTTATCAAAAACGTTTATGTTTTTAAACGTCAAAAATGTTATTCTTGTGGTTGCTTGTGGAATGTTGCTGTAAAAAGTTGCTTGTGGAACATTTTAAAAATGTTACAGAATGAAATAAGTTGGAATAACATTCTTGTAGCAATAATGTTAATACAATATATAAAAACTGGACGTTCCTGGAACTTTCAAAATGACATTTTTAATTTTAAAATAGAACGTTACTGAATAGAAACGTTAGAGAAATGTTCTTACAACCTAAAATTGTTAGCTGGGTGCCTTACAATGTAGCATACTAACCGTCATGGAAGAACACAAGTGACTGTTTTTAAAAGGCCCTACTGTACGCATAATGCTCCACACAATGGTTATTAATGGGTTGCATAACTAACGCTTTACACAACTCACAATTGATTTTAAACTGAGTGTTTCTAATCTAACAACAAAATACCTTAGTAAGCATAAAATGAAAATACACACAAAAATAAACACAAAAATATTGAAGAGAAATCCACTTTTTTCCCTTAGCTTGTTCCAATGCATTCTGGGATTGTGTTCTCCATGAAGGGTTGATGTAATGAATGAGTCCTTAATGCCTTAAAATGCTGCTACAGTGGGCAGCTCATTAAAGTTTTAACAGAACATACATCCAAACGATACATATATTATATATATGGCTCACGTATGATAGCCGGCTGAAAAACGACTGCCATTAAAATGTGAACCTTGTAGTTGCTTGTCCTTAATCACGCAAAAACAAATCGTTCTCTCAACAACCTTCTTAAGAAAAGTGTGTAACAGCCGACAGAGAAGAATGGAGCAGAATTCAGAATAAAACCCCAGTTACCTTGGGGCCTGAAGCACAATTTGATTAAAAGTTTGTTTTTCTTCCCTCTCCTCGGTAACGGAGGGGTCCGTCGATGCAGCGCTGACAGTTAATTGGACTTGGCAGGGCCAGAAGTTCATTCGTCAGCAATGTGTGGGGTTTGCCAAAGAGGAACAGGACAATCAATGTCTCCCAGGACGACCGGTAATCAGAGCAACACTAGTGCAGGTTAAACATCAGGAGACTGCAGGTGCTGAGGTGTACTGCTAATACCATAACCCACCCACTTACCCACCCACCCCAGCATTAACTACCTCAACAACATAATCAGACAGGCACGTTTAGGGGCATCACAGGGGCAAGACAATGTGGGATAGTGTCCTAAGAACAAACAGGCCACACGTACACATGCCGTGTGTGTACACAGATTATTTTATTGTGTAACAATTTGCATTTAGGCATTCAGCAGACTCTTTTATCCAAAGCAACTTACAAGGTGAGGAAAGCAATGAAGCGATTAATTAGCTAAATTAGCAAACTCTTGGAAATCCAGTTTAACCAGGTGCTAAACATACACTAAAATATCACAACGTCTTTAGGGCTGTGCAAATAATCGATTTTCTATTTCAATTATGGCTTCCAAGGATTATAAAAAACAAATGAATCGAGGTAAAATAATGAATGTGTGCAAGGATCCTCTTATTTCTTCTTGTGTTATAAATAAATTTTTTTTTAATTATTAAATAAATATTGATTCCAAACTCAGTAAGTATTTGAGTTAAATAATTGTGATCTCAATACTGGTCAAATGATTATGATTTTTATCATAACAGAGCAGCCATAATGTCTTTGTATGTGTATTAGCCATGTTAGCATTACCGCTTATCGACTGAACGACTGACTGTAAGATCCATTGACTGCCAATGCAGCCATCTGGTCTTAAAGCTTCTTTGCTAAGTCGCAGTGTGAAAATTTAGCCATCCACGTAAAAAACGAAACCCCTAAACGTAATGATTATTGCCTTAACTGCAGCTACCCTTGAAATCAAGGCACAGTGACTGTGAACATCTCTTAAGTAGATCCATCAACCAGCTTGTGAGAGAAGATCTTTACCATCACATGGTTTTAACACGACCTCCAACACCAACAGCGATTTGGCTTCAAAATTAACATCGCAGTGTGTAAAAAGATCATCAAACGTAACCATCAATGAAATAAATTCAATCCTGTAGCACTAAACTTCATAAACATGGAAATCGACCTCTAAATCAAGCCTGACTCAGACTGTGAAATGACCAACAACAAAACCTGCTGCATTAGTATGCGGCCAACATCTCTTCTGCAGAATCATCACAATTTCTCACATTCCAGAGCCCTCAAAGACACGATGGAGCCGTATAATGATGCAACCTAAAGGCTGTTTAGACCACGAGGAACTTTCTAGAATCCTGCTTTACATCTTTTGTGTACATCTATCTGATGATGATGAGCAGGAAAAGAGGGCATAAGTGACATCTTCTCAGACTCTCAGTAAAATGGCCGAACCTTCTCTAAAAAGCCTTCATTTGAGAAAGTCGCTGACTGTGTTCTGAGACAATACCGCAGTTATCAACAACACGCAATATGGAAATAACCGTGGCAGAGAGATATGCAAGCTACAATAGGCCGTATAAGACATTACACTAAAATTAATTGTGCTTGAAAACAACAAAAGGCTTATAAAAAAAACTCACATCCTTGTGGAACAGCAAAAATGTATTCAGGGCTAAGTTAAACAATACCAGTGGGGCAGTTTTGGATAGCTTGTGATTCTGTGTATATATGAGTATATACAGAAGGGTGGCTTATAGAAAAAGCACTGAGTTTGGCCTATTATAGCCAGTCAATTAATAAGTGGGAACAGTAGGGAACAGTCACATGACCGCCGGAAGCTATTACAAACACAACCTTGTGAATTAAACAAGCAATTTATATAAAAACATCATCTATCATTGCGTTAATCAGGGAGCCCGAATCTACTGATGCAATGCCAACAGACCGGAGCAAACTTCCTTCAAGGAGAAATGTTTCTTTTGTTTTGACTTTTGCTGCCCATTATATTTTCATTCCTCCCATGTAGAGTTCTGAGAGTTTGGGGTCACTCACTATCAACAAACAGCAGCTCCAGTCTCGCACTTTTAACAACAGACACAAGCCATAAGCGAGCGGGCTGAAAAGCTCCAGGGGCTGAACCTTGTGCCTCCAAACACACACACAAACACACACACAGGCACCTGGGCAGCACTGATCCAATGAGAACAGGGAGGTCTCCGAGCGAGGGGGCTCCCTCGCCACCCCTCACAGCGTGCTTTGATTCTTCAAAGTCAGAGAGTCAGAGAGTCTGCATTGATGGTTATATCCCAAAGTCACAGTTTTTGACCGTGACAAGCACACTGCTGGGCCTTTAAAGGAAAACCTCGGTGTTGAAAATAATGACATGTACAGCCATATAATGAGATGTCCTGCTGATTGAGTTTTGTTTTCCTGCAGCACTGCAGAAATGATTTGTGCTTACAGATGAGTCACAACCGTTGTCGCTCTGTGTTTGGAATTTCAAATTGCTGGTGATCAGATGCTGGACTTTTTATCTGTCTTCATTTGCAAGCAGAGAGCTAAACAACCATTTTTGCTGGGTGGGCTGCTGGTTCAGATTTGTACTGCTGGTATTTTCACTGGCTCAGCCACAAAAATGATACTTTTTTTAGTAACGTATTTTATATGTATGAAGTAGAAGAAATCCACATATATTTTTGCCAGGATACATAGGAATTATACATCTATAATGTCACTCCATGACTATAAATCAGATACATATAAAGTCATAAACATACTCTGAGAAACTTTGTGAATGGTATTTATTATTATTATTATTTTCCAAACCATTATAGCCATATATTATTATTTTTACAAACCATTATAGCCATTTTTTTACCAATCATAATAATCTACATAATAATCTACAGTTTGTTGCAGCTACAACCTGTTTCCATGGCAACATATTTATAGAAAACAAAGTTTGTGAAAAAGAAAAAATACGTTACTGAAAAGATTTCAAGATAAAAAAAACATAAACCAACATAATGAGAACTCAGCCTCCATCTGACTGGACAAGAGATACTGTATCTGTCAACTGTATCCATTCAAACCATTATTTTAAATGTTCTAGAAACATTCAAAATGTCCAGCTTTTTAGACACTGTATCACATTACTGTTTGGCTATAAGAACATTATTTAAACAACTTTAATTCTGTAACATTCTCAAAACATCCCACTAACACTAACTTAAGTACAACATTTTTGGTATACATGATATAGGATAAGGTTAAAAACTTACATTGTACTAACATTACTACAAGAACTGTTTAATAACTTTCAGAGAACTTTTAGAGAACGTTAGCCGATGTTCTGAGAGTGTTCCCTGTTAGCTGGGAAGGGGCCACCCTTACCGTGGAACTCTGGTGGATGCCACCAAACCAAGAAAAAACACAGAGCATATGCCAGCAAAATATATATAAATGTCTCCCTCTGTTTGTAACACACACAGACAGCCTCACACATACACAGAAAACAAAGGCTGTAAAGCTCTCTGAGTGTGAGCTGAGAGCACTTCCCCGTGCAGAACGTCTGTGTTTTGAGCTTTTGAAAGCACTGCTTCGTGCTGCTTCGAGATTAAAGGAGGCAAAGAGGGGAGAGAGGGATGAGAGAATCGAGAATGAGAGAATGATTTATTTAACTGCTTTGTAGATGACAGAGGAGAGTGAAAGAGTGCACGTCCTTCCTTAGTATCAACTTTCTGTCCTCGGCCTCACTTCATCGTCCATATTTGAGGTGTTTGTTCCTTCTATGTAAATTTCTGTTGCCTGCTTTTGTCCTCACCTTAATCGCACCAGCTATCTGTCTCCTTTAATTCAGTTCAACTCAAGGTTCAGTTTGGGTATGTTTAGGTTCTTCTCTCTCTCTCTCTCGCTCACTCACTCACTCTCTGACAGCGTATCATGTCACCAAACTCGTGGCTCTGGAATGGCACCATCTGTTTGAGGGCCTCTGTTGATAAATGAGGCATCGCGAGCAGGTGAGCCTCGAGGCCCCTGGCGACCCCCCGCATTTCATTTCTTCTCCCCGCAAACGCTCGCGCGTTCGTTTCACGTGCACGCTAATGCAGAAAAATTGGCTCCTAAACTCTTCCCAAGACAACTGCTATTAGAAGTCATTAGTTGCAAAACTCTCATCATGATCTCGCTCAGCCAAACAGGGACGACATCATATCGCTTATTTTCCCATCTGAAATTAATCATTTGAATAGCGGCGGATCTGTAAAAGAAGATAAGGAGCGCAAGAGAAACATTCAAAATAATGACAGTCGTTTATCGTCTGCGCAGACGCAGATCAGACATGATCTGTCAATCTTACACCTCTTTTTTTTACCTCAAATGAAATCATCTTTCTTTTCTGATGTCAGTGGACTGTTGCCATGGCAATCAAGCAGCCGTAGAATTTGACAATAACATCCTGCAATTCAAATGGAACCGTGTGCCACTCTACATGTGACAATGTGGGGGAAATAAATTAGATCACAAATACTTCTGTAACTTGACAGAGAATCTCATTATCGCTAAACGAATGATAAAAACGAATGATATGAAACGGTGTACACTTTCAGTCCGGAGAATTATTGACTTTGCTGTTTACTAAAAGCATTTATCTACACGCAGCTGTATTAAAAACCTGGATGGGAAAATGATTGACAATTATTTTAAGTTAGAAACAATGAGATCAGACAGTGCTTACTCAAGCTCTCGAGTGCAAAACCATCTAAAACATCACCACCAGTGGATAAAGCTGCAGTGTGTCTCTTTGTCTCACTTGAGCTCAGCTTGTTCTCAAGAGAGAGGTTCTAAAAAGTGACATAAATAAAGACTCAAAGACAAATTATGTTAGATCTTCATAAAACCCTTTGGAAACACAAATCTCAGCTGTGTCCTTTTGCATCAAGTAACGGAAAGCAAAAAGAGATGTTTGCTTAAGTCTCATATGTTATATCTACAATTTTAGAAGCAATCTTATCAGTGTCCCAAATTAGGCTCAGATTTGCTGTGCTATTCACAATAATATCAAAGCTGACTGCATGATACTGTCAACTAATTTACGTCTCTTTTTTACTTCCAAAGATTTTTAGGAGAAACATCTGACATCTGGATCCTGAACTTCAAATCTCTCGAGTGAAGAAAACAACCTCTGAACAAAGTTTCCTCTGGTTGATGATGAGCTGAAGAACTGAAAGTTCCAGGACAGAAGCTCACAGCTCCTGATACATTAAATAAACAAAAATCTATTACACAACATCCATCTTCATCCTCCAGGACTGATCAATATCAAATGGAGAAATCTGTAGATATGTTCTAGAGAAACTTCTTCTCTGGAAACACTCTGAACTCTTCAGGATTCTCTTTGGTCCTCGGGTCCCTCCAATATTTCTCAAGCTTTGAACAAATTATCAAATAGAATGAAACTCTGTTGCCAAAGCAGTGGAAAAACCAGGAATCCTAAACAGAGTGTGTGAGAGAGAGTTAATGCCCAGTGTTAATGCACAATGTGACAGTAATGCTAAGAGTTTCATTTAGATTAGCACAAAAGCCTTTATATCTCCAGTGACCTTGAAGCGACTTTCAGCACCTGAAGCTTCCAGGATGCTCCAAGGTTACATCTTGTCTTTGCAGCATGACAGATGTGACGACTACATTGTCTTTTGGCAACAGCAGATTGACCTCAGCAGGAAAGAAATGACAGGTCCTTTATATTCACCCCCCCTCCCAGCCCTCCATTTCACTTCATTTTTATCCCCTCATCCTGCCGCTAAGCTCCACCTTTCAGTTTTCATTTCTGACCCACATAGCAGACTCCTGGTGGGCGCTCCAGTAACGCTGGCCGGCCTCTTTGATGCCGCTCCAGAGCTCATCACTCCACCAGAAGCTGCTCTGCTTTTCATCACCATATCATCCCCATTGCTTAGCATTATCCTGTAAACTCCATTCATTCAGAACCCGTGATTCTGGTCTTTATCTTACTCTCATACCTCCTCACTGACTCCAGCCACAAACATTTCACTCTGTGACCCATAAAAGCCCCGATTGCGATTAACGATCTATGACTGTTTGTCTCTGTTAGCTAGCAGGATTCTCAAAGTGATGACAGAATTCAACCCTGGACCAATACAGCTTCCCACCACTGATCCATACGAGAGAGAGAGATAGACAGAGAGAAAGAGAGAGAGTTAGAGACATAGGCAGAGAGAGATGGAGAGAAAGATGGAGAGTGAAAGAGAGAGAGTTAGAGACATAGGCAGAGAGAGATGGAGAGAAAGATGGAGAGTGAAAGAGAGAGATATAGGCAGAGAGCGAGAGTGAGAGAGAGAGAGATAGAGAGAGAGAAAGTAAAATTTACCATCAATGGCAAAAAAAAGAAAAAAAAACGATGCACAATTTATGTATGAGTGGAAAAAAAAGAGGTCAGATTTAATTTAAAAATTGGCTCTCATTCCTCATTTCTACAGATGAAAGCTCATAAATGAAAAAGCCTGGCTTAACGCCCGGTATGGAAATATAAAGTTATGAATAATGCTTCTGTCTCAATCACCAGGTCCATTTTAATAAGCTGGATTGGTACAGAACAGCACCTGCTCAGAAGAAGGTACAATCTTCAGTCAGAGACACCTGGTGGGGCGTGAAGGGGTGAGAGGGTCTTAACCATCAGAGGTGGGTTCCGTTTCTCTGCCCCCCTCTGAGGAACCTTGTTAGGGCCTCCAAGTGGATCGTGCTCTAGGAAATCAGTGAGGGTCATTAGCAGCGTCCATGGTGGCACCTCCTCCACTGTGGCCCGTTCCTCAGAGAGAAAGCAGGTGATTTACAGACTGTTGGTAATCACGAAATGGCTCCTTTGTTAATGAAAATTCCCATAGATCCATATACATACTGCAACCATCATTCACTGGTAAATATGTGGCAGTCAGTGAACCACAACCAAACCACACCAACACGAATTATAACCAATTGGGTCAAAACATGCTCCTTGAATCATAAAATCATCATGTCTGTTGTCATGTTTACTGACAAGGGCTTTACATCACTGACTAATGTTGGACAGAAAGGACCACGTCCTTACCAGACGTGACATGTCAGGTTTCAACAACAAGCTATTTATCTGTTTACAATAATCGTGAGACTACGGCACAACATGTCTGCGGCCAATCAGAAATCGTTTCATGTCTAACATACAGTTGTGTGTAACTGGATTTCAAACCAATGAGGTTTTGCTGTCTATCTGGCCAACAAAATGTTCTAAAATGTTTTAACATTTGGAAGCACACTAAGCTAACTGTGGAGTGTGCGTTTCTGGTCGGTCAAAACGGCTTTGCTTCTGTTGCTTAACCCTCCTGCCTTCAAAATCCTAAGAACATATAAATAATAAACACGTCCATATCTCTTTCTCTCCTTCAACAACTGCCATGTTTTTCTCTCTTTCTTCCTGCAGATTTTTAAGCCATCACTATTTAGTTCATAGTACTCAGAGAGTAAATATTGATGGTTTGGTTTTTCCATTATTCCACCCAATGTTTTAGTCACAGAGTTAAAGGCCTTTTAACCAATTTATCCGGAAGATCCAATGAAGGCCTGTTTGTTTTTCCCATGCAGGCAGATTCCACCCTGTGCACTGCTTCTCATTTTAATTATAAGAAAGACCATTTTACAAAACACCACCCGGCTAACAGGAAACGTTCTCAGAACATTGGCTAAAAGTTCTTCAAAAGTTCTCAAATTTATGAAAAGTATTCTGACAGCAACATTAGCA